>CABHPQ010144234.1:0-15759 GCA_902168405.1 Peromyscus aztecus | reverse complement strand
ACACACACACACACACACACACACACACACACACACACACACACACAAGTGCCTTAATTGAACTCAGTTTGTATTAAGGTTAGACAACACATATTGTAATATTGTATCTACTAGCATGATAAATTCTAATTTATAACTTCTTGTAGAGTATATCAGTGTATATAATGCATATCAGTGAGGAACTTGACAGAAATGAGGGATAGAATATATGGGAGAGTTCTCTGTGTATCTCTTATTGCAGTACATATGTGAAATTGTCAGTCATGTGAATTTCAAGACACTCAATCAGAAGGGCCAGACAGAAATGTAGGCTTTCTTTTAGAGAGCCATGATAGAGTCCAAAGTAGCCAGATACAGGCTGAATCCCCAGATATTACTGGCTGATTTTGTCTGTTGTCATTTGGAGCCAGAGCTCAGGATATATTGAGTTTTTCTTGTCTTTCTCCTTTTTCTTTTCCTGTATTTGCTGCAGTATAAAAGGAGGAAGTTAGGTGAGATGAAAGAGAAACTCTGATAGAGATTACCCAGTTTAAAGTAGGTTTTCATTTCCACTCATAATTAGATCTAAATCCATTCTTCATTTTCATGTACATACTCAGCCGAACAGAGACAATTAGAGGTAATATAAATATTTGTACTCAGGACTTTTGCCAATCAAGCTCCTGGCTGCAGTCCAGTTCTCAGCTGGTTTTAGGCACTAGCTAGGACCTGACTACAACTTGCTCCTTAGAGAAGAAAAAACTTCTCAATATATCTGCAGGAGAAAGAGCCAATGGAAACCAAACACAGGAAGGGACTTGCTAGGATTGCTCACAATCCTGCTGAATCCCCTGCTCCTGTTTGTGTTCAGGAAATGTGTTCCTACCTCTGGAGACTCTGCTTCTGGTTTACGATTTGTCATTACTGCCACATTATTGGTTCCTGCAAGGAAGGGGTTTTATTTTGAGAATGAGTATCTGACAGAAACCAAAGAGAGTTCCTTATACTCCCTGGAGGACTCAGTGTGAAAAATTCCCATAGCAGGGACATTTCTCTCCTGGGGCCATGAGATTCATGGTGATCTTCAAGCAATAACATTTTTAGCATTGTCTTACATATCACCCAAGGCATTTTGTAGGCAAAGACAGATTACACAGCAAAACTACTTATTATCATCCTGTTGCCATTAAGGTCTCAGAGGTTCAACTTTTCAGTCTTGATTGAAATTGTCATTGCACTTAGGCAAATAATAGTTCATGTAGTTTGTTACCTCTTCCTGGTCTGCCAGTTCATTTCTATGAGGTCAGGTTATTGTGCAGATTTATCAAGGCAACTCCATGTTGTAAAAAAAAAGGAGGTTTATTTTGAGGTAACTTACAGCCAGTAAAGCGGTTGATGACAGGATCTGGGAGAGGTGAGGTGCAGCCCAGTGGGGTTCTCTGGAGAACTCTGACTCAGTCTGCCATCCAGCATCCAGGATCACCAGGAAGCAAGAGGCCCAGTATGTCCAGAACTCCTGTCTTAAGGGCCCCTGTCCTGGCCACGCCCCACAGGCTGGTCACAGGTAGGCATGGCAGTTACCAGAAGCCTCACTAGGGGTAGTACTTCCAGGTGAAAACTGGAACAGCTGCACACTACTACATCAATTGATGTATGAACCTTTTGGAAAATCAAGTATTTATTGATGATATCAGATTGTTATTACATATTTCCATTGAAAGAAATTTACACACCAGATTTCCTTAATACATTTAAATGTTGAATTTCCACTGACTAACCAGTATCTCCTCATTGGTATTCTATCTCCCCCAATCACTCTGGTATGGCATACATATTTATACATATCTTTGCCTGAGTTGCTACTTATAATCACTAAACATTTTTCATTTGCATATGGTACATATAATATTATGGTCTTTATGTCCTAGATTAATTTAATTCTCTCCAACTTTCTCTTGTTTTGGAGCATATGAGAGGGAAAGCATTTAGGGTCTTATCAGCAGGTCAGTTGAGATAGAGTAGAAACAATTCAAAAAAGCACAAGCAGCAATGCAGTTATTGTGTCAATTAGAAATATCAGCTGAAGGAATTTGTAGCCTTCCCAGAATGATGCATTGATAGGAAAAGTTGGGAAAGTTGAGGGTTGGGTGATACAGAGATAGATAAAGAGCTGGAATTGAGTGAAATAGAGAAAGTAAAAAAAGAGGGAAGTAGGGAGTGGAGGGTTATAAGGTTTATCTATGTGCACTGCATTTCTCAAAGTCTTCTATTTTATAAGAGCTTTGGAAGGAAAGCATATAATGAACACATTTAGAAACAATGACTCACATTTTACCAAGTTCCTATTGGTTAGCAAACTGCCTGCTTAAAACACTCTGTTGTAAAATGTTAATTGTTCATAGTACTGTCAGTGTTGAAAACTAGATTTCACAGCAGAGAATTATAAAGCAAGGCTGTACTCTCTGAACGAAATTAATACATGAACTTAAACTGATTTACTGTTGCAATAACAGAGGAATATACATAGATAATTAAGAACTAAATTTGTTCACTGCATTCAAACCACATTCTTCTTACATTCCATCTAAAGAGATAAAAATCCAGTAAAAATAATAATGATATAGAGGGAAGCATGAGAAAAAAAGCAGTGCTGTCTAAAAGTAGAAGATATTTAACTTAATTGTTGAACATTTAAGGTTTTTTTAATAGATCAGATATATTGATCCTTATCATCTCAATGGTTAACTTTAAGATTATTAGGAATTTTATTCTGTTTATGTATAAATTTTAATGGAGAACTTCATAATATACAGAATTTTCATATAGATTGTTGCAATCCCACACCATTTCATGAGTTTTATTTTAGCAATCTTAGAAGAATGGCATTGTTTCTTTATTCCTGAGCAGTTTGTGTTAAGTTTAATTCTGGAATATATATGGGTATTACTTTTGTAGTTTGGTTAAAAATGTGCATATATTGCATTTATTCCAGTGCTGTTCTTTAATTGTTATCCTGTACTTCTGAAACAGAGTTTCACTTTGCTGCTCACTGCCGTCTCAAACTCACCTCTTGAATCTCGCTTCTCCTCAGCGTCATGAGAAGTTCCCACCACAGATATCTACCAACACACTCAGCTGATGGTATTGTAAAACAATCTCTTTTCTGACTTTAGTTTTTGAGACACAAGCACTTGCATAATCAATTCAATTTCAAACTCTATTTTCTTAATTTCTATAGCTTTGGTAAAATTATGTTTATATTTAAAAGTAATTTAAAGAATGTGTGTTTTCTATTCACAAGAGTTATGTACTATACAATATTTTCAAGTTGTTTTCTTTGTCTTAAACATAGAATATTAAGGAAAGTAAAGGACCCAGCATTTACATTCCCTAATGAATTCCCTGAAAATACCAACTAGGATCATGTCTATTGGAGGTGGCAACAATAAGAATCTTTGGACTACTTTTCAATTTGCACATGTTTTTGAGGCATTTAAGATTTGCACATATGATATTTCCACTTAAAATTATGAAATTTAATTTTTTTTGGTATTTTTCAAGACAGTTTCTCTGTGTAACAGCCTTGGCTGTCCTGGAACTTGCTTTTAGAACAGGCTGGCCTCAAACTCACAGAGATCTGCCTGCCTCTGCCTCCCAAGTGCTTGGATTAAAGGCATGAACCACTACCACCCAGTGAAATTTAATTTTTGTAAACAATCCTTGAATTCTTTCTGGAAATCATAAAGGGGGAAGGAATTTTCTAAGAAAATTCTTCTGTGAGCATTTCATTCCTTATATTAATATAATATTTTACATGACCTCTTTATGTATGCTAAACTAATCCTACATATTTAAGTCACATTTACTTAGTCATACCATAATTTTTTTTGTTTTTAATGTTTGTACTGATCAGTAAATATAACAATTGCAAAAAGCTTCTAGGTTAAGGATGATATACTTTTTTATTTTCCCTTCTTGGTGTTGTATTTTTCTGGTTTGAACCTATGCAGATTTTCTGTGACTGTCACAGACTCTATGCGTTCCTATGTCTGATAGGAAAGTTGAGTCTGGAACACATTGTTTCCTTGGTATCACCCACCAACTCTTCCTCTATTACATTCTTTCTGCCTCCTTTTCAACATATATCCATGAGCTTTAAGGTGAGAGATTTGATGAACTCATCCAATTTAGGACCTAGTACTCCAAAATCTCCCTGTCCCTACAGATATATCATCTGAGCATCTCTGTGTTATTTCCCATCTAGTGTGAGAAGAAGGATCTCTGATGAGGGCCAAGTGATGCACAGACATGTGGGCCTGTCAATATGTCATTATGGTTCATTTTATTTCTATGTGTCTTCAGCAGAATATGAAATAGATTTTTTCGTAGGTCTGTGAACCATCTATTCTCAGGTTACTGGCCACTTGAGCATTGGGAGGTATGGCTTCAATCTCATGGAGTTGATCATAATTCAAATCAAAAGTAGTTCATCACTCCCATAATTTTTATCCCACAATGGCAAAAGTATATCTTCAAGACTACTCATTATTGTATGTTGCAGGATTTTTAGCTCACAATATCGAGAATCGTTTTTTCTTCCTCCAGTAACAAGCAGTTTAACTTTCTGCCCTGTCAAATAAAGTCAGTAGTATTGAAGCTTCTATTTGGCAAGTAGATGGATTTCTCCTGTCCGATGGCATAAGTAAGTAATATCTTCAGCAATAGGGCCTTTCCATCAGATTGTGAAGATTTAACCACGGCTTTGAAATGGACTGCGCTGCTTGAGTGGGGAACTATAGGAATACCCATAGCCAAAAAGTCAACCAAATTTAATGGCACTTGAGTCATCCCCAATAAAACTTCTTGGATATTTGTGGCAATATCTCTCCAAATACAGTTTGATTCTTTTTCAATTCCCTTCATATGCATATATATCTGTATGTATTTGTGTATATGTATATTTATATTATTTTCACATTTCTTTCTCCTGTCTCCTGCACGTATCTGCTCCATTAAATATCAAAATGATTACCACTTCTTATTAAATATTTTTCTTTATGTATTTTATATATATATATATATATATATATATATATATATATATATGTGTGTGTGTATGACTACATATGTCTCTAATCTGTGAAGTGTACATTATATGCTGGTAATATATAACTCTCTTTAGGGCTGACCCCTTTGAGCTGAATAGAATATCAGTGGTCTTGACACAGAAGAGGACTTATTTTCTCTCTCTCTCTCTCTCTCTCTCTCTCTCTCTCTCTCTCTCTCTCTCAGCATCCGTCATTTGCATGTAGCTTTACAACAAAGTATGAGATTGACTGATTTTCCCATCTGTGTAGGCATGACAACTTGAAGTGTCATTGTGCCCAACTTTTTTCATGCTTTGGAAATTTTCAGTGTGGATTTTCCCTGTCAATTTTAGAACACATTTTTGTCACAGCAGATGGCCTATTCCTTATGATCTTATGGTGTGTCTACCCATTGTATGGCATATTTTCTGAGTCTACATATAATGATTTGTGTGGATTCATTAACTGTGTTGTATACATACCTTTCAGTTCTTGTTTGCAGTTTCAGCAGTTGTAGACTTGTGTGATGGTGCTATAAAATGTAGAATTTTGCTGATGGTAACACCTAAACTTGTTGGTGGGTATAAGGATAGCTATTTAGAGCATGGAAGTTATGCAGTTTCATGAAAGTAACAGATGAAGTGTCTCCTTCTGAGTTCAATCTCACCTGCCCTGTGTATTAGCCTAGAATTACACTATTTGGTACAATGTATTTCCCTGTCAATGCTATAGCTCTGTGTTACTTAGAAAAGATAAAGTGAGAAATTGAGGCTTGGCTTTGAGAAGCAAGCCATTAATATGCTAATAAAGGATAAGTTTTGGCAAACTGTATAATTTGATAAAGTTAGTACAATAATGAAGTTTACCTGAACCTATGGTAGTACTGTTAACTCTAGGGCTTACATTAATACAACATGGTAGTAATGAGTAGAAACAAAAACAATATTAATGGCATAGCAGATTGTCTCTAAGGCCTTAATATCATAAGAAACTCCTAGTAGAACCTTAAGGTAAGGTACAATGCAGAAATATGATTACACTGATGGAAATCTAGGGTTTAATATGAGGAAAATCCTGTTACTAAATTCAAGGTGAATACCACTTATTATTAATACTCTTCTTTCATTCCTATACAAATGAATACAAAATAAATGCACAATGTGTATGTATAAGGTGATAATATGTAACAGATTTTAGCACTGACCTCTTGAAATTAAAAGGCCTATCAGTATTATTGTCTCAGTGGAAGATGGGTTCTTTCTCTCTTAGCATCCACCATTTGTCTGTAGGTTTTCAGCTAAGTGTGAGAAGTTGAGATTATTTCCTGGCTTTGTTGGCATGATTTCTGGTATAATTGTGCTAATCATGTTTTTGGTATTAATGATTTTGAAATTTTGTTTTGTGGCTTGTTTATCCTTACTGAAGACACTTGTCCCAATAGATATACAAATCCTTACTTCCTTATCCAGTGTCTCCCCATTGTATGCAATATTTTCTCAGTCAAGACTGATGATGAGTTGTGCATTCATCAATTGTGGTTGGACACAAGACTGTCAATTCTTCATAGCAGTTTTTGTAGTTGTAGAATTTTGTAATGGTACAGCAAAATGATTATTTTCATGACAGTTACAGGTGTGCCTTTCTGTGGAAATAAAGATAGGTATTTAGAATATAGTTAGACATTATATGCTTCTTGGAAAAAGGCCAGTGAAGGTTGCCCTTCTGGGTCCATAATCTCCCCTGCCATGTGTTGTATTCTATGCTTGCTATATTGGGCATAATTTGTCTTCCTGTCAATGATATAATTCTGCATTATTCAAAAAAAGAGAGAGTGAAAAAATATTAGACATGTCTTTGGGAGCCAAGCCATCAATACCCTACTAAAGGTTAAGTATTGGTAAATTACAAAATTAGAAAAAGTTGGTAAAAGCATATAGTTTACCTTGATGATTTATAATCTTGTTAGCCATAGTTTTGATATTAACACACAATGGTGGTTATGAGTAGAAATAATATCAATATTAGTGGCTTAGAAAACTGTCATTAAGACCTTAATATTGTAAGAAATTCTGAAAAAAGACATTATTGTGATAGGTGAAAAACTTATTGAACTCTTGAGATTTTATATATTGGAGAGTCCTCAATGTTGCTATAATTCCATATATATGTTGATTACAAATAAACATCAGAGACACATTAGGTCCTACGATTTCAATCCAATAGTCAGGCACTAAATGTCAAAACTGGAGGAACACAGAGGTATAATCACAGAAAGGAAAGTAATAGAAGAGTTGGTTCATAGAATGAACATCAGGACTTGAAGTAATATTCATTATGCTGTTTTGATGTTACATTTATGATATTCATAGCCAGTAGATGGCTCTCTCAGCAAGCTCATTGTTTGGAAATATGATAAACTGAGATTATTTTATAAAACACAAATACAGAAAACTAGACGTATTCACTTAAGCATGCAAACCCAGGCTATAAGGAATGGGCATTGACAGTAAGAACTTTGAATTTTACTGGCCAACTTGCGTAACTTGTTTGCCAAATTCCATACCTATGAGAAACACTGTGTCAATCTGCCATTACTAATTTATCTCTGCATGCAACTAGTATTTGATGAGTATTTAAGCACACCTATACTCTTGAATTCTCACCAGCTGACTTGGCATGCATAATTCTTTCACTAGAGAACCCAACCAACATTCTATTATATTGTGAGGAAAAATTATGAAGCCAAATGATATCAGAGTGCCTTATATTATTTAATGAACTGATGAAAGAGGAAAGACAGATTTTTCTCAGTAATGCTATCCCTGAGAGGCTACCCATGTGCTAGTGGATGGCCCCATATCCACGCACACACAGGTGCTATACCTGAACTAAGATGTCACTAAAAACAGAGTAAGTAAATGAAGTAAGGATGCAATGGTGATGGCAGTGATTGGAGTGGAATTCTAGAATAGGGAATTTGGTGAATTATTTTAAAATTTCAATATTCATTTATTAATACCGACTAAAATATTTCAAGAATATGAATCATAATTTGAACCAAAAATGTTTGCCAAATGTGTGCAGACATGTGTGGGACCACACATAAAATCATATATACAAACATGATATTATTGAGAATATACATGTATTATGAATATTTTTTTCTAAAACAAATACCTCAGATTATTTCTTAATCATCATGACACTGGGAAATATGAAATGCAAATTGGGTATTTTCAGAGAAGGGCTTAGAAGTAACATTTATTTTTATAATACAAGAATCTTATTTCAGGCACACATACACACACACACACACACACACACACACACACACACATATATATATATATATATATATATATATATATACATCTATTATATATGGTATATGTATATATGATATATATGTGTTAAAATTAAATTTAAAATGCAATGCTATAATTTAAACATTCGATAACTGCTTTTGGGGAATCTCACATGGCATAACAGAAAAAGTAAGCAGCAAGCAGCAATTAGCAGCCCAAAAATTACAATCAGCTAGCTCCAGGCAGAAACAGAGGCTTTCCTGTAGATAGCCAGGATATAGGCCTAAGCAGCCAGATATATGATTATCCCCTAGTTACCACCAGTTGGTTTTATCTATTGCTAATCCGATTGACAGCCCAGGGTAAATTACATTTTTCCTCTTGTGCACTTTCAATTTTGCTGCTTCAGTGGCAGCACTTATATAGGTGGAAGGGAGAAATGAATCATATCTCTGATGGAGATCTCCAAGATAACCACAGGATTTACCTCCTTTGCTAGAACTGAGATCACCTTCCTTATTTTTCTTACTCCATGCTCAAATTGAATGCACACACTCTTTCAATCACAGGCAAAGAGTGCTAATAAAACTGTCAGTAGTGCAGGTTTTTACCAGTAGTGCTCTGGCTATATTCCAGGTTTCAGGTGGTCCTGGGTATAACCAAAACCTGATTGTTCATAGGCCCTGAGAACAAAGACTGCTCCTGACATCTACTGGAGACAGATCCTATTGAAATCAGCAAAGGCAGGGATTTTTTGATTCCCGGCAGTATAGCTCTGAGTCCGCCACTCCTGTCACCTTGTAGTAAGTAGGATCCTGCTTCTGAAGCTACTGCTTCTCCATTAAGATGTGACATCCCTGACTCAGTCTTGCAGTGTTGGATTGTCTGCATGGAAGATAATCCACTTCAGACTTTAGTAACTGATGCATACTAGGCGAGTACTGCTCTTTTTTCTACCCTGGGAGATCCAACTTGGGAATTTCCATGGCACTCTAGATTTATTTGTTCTTGATTCTGGTGTGTGTGTGTGTGTGTGTGTGTGTGTGTGTGTGTGTGTGTGCGCTTAATGTTTTCATCCTGTGCACATCTTGTGTCTGCTTCCGCAGACTCTGAATTCCTATGTCTGATAGTAAAGTTGAGGCTGGCAGAGATTGTCACTATGGAATCATCAACCACTTCTGAATCACTTAGAATCTTTCTCCTGCTTTTCAATGCAGATGTATGAGGCTTTGAAGCAGGGGTTTTATGAAGATATGAAACATCAGAACATGGTACCCCAAAGCCTTTTAGAACTCTCTATAAAGAACCCACCTGCACATCATTGTGTTATTTCTCATCTAGTGCCTGAAGTAACAACTATGATGAGGGTAAAGTGATGCACAAATCTATCAGTATGTCAATATGCAATTAGGACTCACTTTATTTCTGTATTCCTCTAGTAGAAAGAGAGAATTAGTATCTGCATAGGCCTGCGACGTTGTAGTCTCAGATTCTTAGCCATTTTAGCAGTTCAGGGTATTTCTTCTCATGGATTTAATCACAATCCCCATAAGTAGTTTGATTACTCCCATGATATTTAGGTCACTGTGCCAACAATGTATATGAAGACTGCTAACAATTTTCTCTTTTAGCCCCTGTAGCTCTTGAGAGTGAGGAATTTAGTTCTATCATGCAGATTAACTTTGGGCCCTATCAACTTTAGGAAGTCCCAGTGAAGCTATACACTAGACACCAGATGAATGTCTGTTTTACGATGACATAAGTATGTTCGAAATTCAGAAATATGTTCTCACCATCGTATTGGGAGGTGTAACCATGGTTTGGAAGTGGTCTGTGAAGCTTCAGTGGGAGACTATAGGAATGTCTTTGGCCAACAACAATCCAAGTAACTCATTGCTGGCACCCTAGAGAGTTATCTCTGCTATCTCTCCATTACTGCATGTTTTCTTCCATTTATGGTCCTGAGGCATGGTCTCATGCTGCTGCTCATGCTTGTCTCAGACTCAGGCAATGGGCAGGTGCATGTTTCATGGTGGCACAGACCCATACCTTACTAGTGGCATTGTAGGCAAAGGTACTTTTTGTTTTTTTTTATTTTTCTACTAATTGTCACTTGTGCGTAAAATAAAGTTGAATTTTCATCATATAATAACATATTTTCTGGCTCTATTTTTATTTACATCTATATGTTTTGTCCATATCGTATTATTTCTTGTAAATATCAGGATGTCCTTTCCAACCAGAAGTCACTCATCTTTCTGCCATTGTAAAGTTGCATGAGAACAGAAACATCTACTGTTCATTTTCTCCAATAATTTCTGTGAGGAATAAAAAGATGCCCTTTAATTTCTAACCTTGAGGAAAATATGAAAACTTTTAGAATTCTCAGCATTTACTTCCATTTAAGGTTCAAAATTCCCATGTGTATTCATGATTTGATTTGATGAACTTTTAATTTTTTTCTTGGATTCAGTATTTTTGATGCAAAGTAATGGTTTCACATATTTATGTGTGTTAGTCTTATTTATGCCAATCATCCTGTCTCATCTTACTCTTTCTGCTGCTTAAGCCATAATTTATCAATCTCATTACTATTTTCTTTTAAACTTTTAACATTTTTTCAGAACTTCATTTGAGAGTACTATATTTACATAACTTCTATATCTCCATTTCTTCAACTCTTTGTAAGTACTCACCCTTTCAATTTCATAACTTCTTCTTTAATAATATTTGTTTTACATGCATGTGTGTAATAAAACCTGGTTATCATTTTGAATGGTCCTAGATCTTTACATATCTCTCGCTATAAGAATATGCATTCATAACATTTCAGGAATACATGGGTTTAAGAATATGAAGAACAGTTCCTGTAAGGACCACATAATAAATACTAATGCTAACAGTAACAAACACTAATAAATGAGTCACTCAAGACCAGGTGATGAGCATCCTGTCTCTATACAACACTGTGATAAACGGGAAGGTAGGATTTAACCAAACCTGTTTAATGCACCCTTAGTGATTTTTTTTTTGCTCGGAGTCTTACGTAGCTTAGAAGCACAATAAAGAAACCATTGCAGGCATTACAGTGAAACTAGAGTTTGACCCAGAAGCCACAAACTTGTCAACATTCCTAAATGGAATATGGTGTCTGGTGGAAGCATGAGCCAAATATTTTTAATGAAAACTTGCTGTTGAGTTTATTCACCCATCTCAGACTGAATTAATTTGTTGTTTGTATTTTCATACTCAACTGACTAAAAAGAGCCAGAGTTGAAGATGTTAAAGAAACTGTTGATTTTGGTTGTAACATGAGTGCACACCTCAAGAGAACATAGTTCATGTTTCCTGGAGATGAAAAAATTTTCAAGTCATTTTCTTTAGTTCTACCATTCTTGCAAATATCTACCACATTTTCTAGAGTAATATAAAGCATTCACATATCTAAATTATTTCTCAGTTGTCTCTTTCATAATTAACTCTGTGTGTTTCTCCATCTCTTTCCTCTTCCTCTCTGTGTCTCTGTCTTTCTCTCCCTTTCTCTTCCTCTTCTTTCTTCCCCTCCTAACTCCTTTCCTTTCCCATCCTTCCTCCCTTCTATATTTCTGTGTACTTCAGAATACAATGTTATGGAGACAGATACCTCCTTCTAACACATGACTTCAAATGCAGATCTTGTCATCAGTCCTGGTAGAAGGTGCATTTTATTCAGGGCCATTTAGTTGTCAAATATGTGAGTTTATATTTGAAAAATATATATTATCTGTTTATGACAGTTCTAAAGAAGGTTTTTAATATATTTGTGATAGGTTTTCTTTAATTATATACTATATTTTTTGAAGAATGCCAGTAATATATTTGTATTTTGTTTTATTTTTCAGATACTAATATAATTACATTATTTTCCCTTCCCATTTCTCCTTCCAAACTATCCTATATAGACCTCTGACACACATTCAAGTCTATGTCCTCTTTTATATTGTTATTACATGACTTTATGTACAAGTATATACAAGTATGACTAATATAGTGGATTCAATCTGAAGAAAATACTACAGTCATTTTGATAACTTTAGCTTTAATGTCAGCTTTTATCTTTTTGGTCAAAAATATCAGTATCAACAATGTACAAGTTAAATAGTTTCTAATTTGTATAGTTGTTTTAGTATAAAGATTGTATAAGATATTTAGAAACAAATATTTACAGAGATAGAAAAAAACAAAAATCAGAAAATTATGAAAAAAACTTTGGACACAGTGACTAAATGAATTTACTTTCAGCATTCATTGATTATAATACCTCTATGTATTCAGTACTGGTTTATGTTCACTAAACTTGTGGTTGAGTGGATAGGGAGATGGTGTGGATTGAATAGGGAGACAGAGCTTTACAGGGTATATGTGTACAGAAAATTCTATGAGCACAGGTATACATAGGTCAGAGATCTCAAGAAGTGTTTGGCGATAGAAATGCCAAAATGCAAAGTTATATACATTTGTTTTTGTTTATTTATTACTTACTTAAGAAAGTTCCTTTAGAGTCCTAGTACAAAAAAAGTGACATGTATAGTTGATAAACACATAGGCCTAGAGGTCTTGCCAAAGTTAAGGAATTGCAACTTAAATTTGTGCAGTGGTCAAGAATCCTCATTGTTCTTGCAGAGGACCAGAGCTTGGTTCACAACACCCATATTTTGTGGTTTACTTCTGCCTGTGATTCCAGCTGCAGGGGATCAGACATCCTCCTATGGCCTCTGTGGGTACTGACACACATGTGCACACACATACATTAAAATAACAAATTTTCTAAAATTCACATTCAGCACAAGGAAGTGCTGAGTCAGGCAGACTCTTTGGGTTATAAGATATGCGGATTTACATGAACACACACAATAACTTAAGGAACATCACATGATGCTTTATTTTCATGGTGAACACATCAGTCTGTTTATTCATTTTTATTAAGTATAAGGCTTTGACTGTACTTGTGCTTATTCCTACTCACAAACTCCAGGTAAGGCTGAAGGATATGCTGACAATTAAATGTCTGTATATACACGAGCTTCAGTGGAAATGTATCTAGGAAGATGCAAGGGCCTTTACAGAAGTCCATATCTCCTTTTGGGTGTAGAGGGCATTCCAACATACCATATTGGCATCCATATTAATTTTACAAGGTTAAATTAAAAATGGGTCATACATTGGACCTGGTTAATATTGTTACATATGGAATGAGTATCCCCATCATATCACACAGTAATTTTACTCCCCTTGCACAACTACTCACCTGTAATGCAATTCTAAATATATTCAAGAACGTAAGTGTAGTTGCAATTCCAGTCCTTTGAGTGTTTCCTTGAGGTAAGTGCAATATTTACATTGGTTTGAAGTGAAATGGCAAGTCCAAAGATTCGATATTGTCATCGAATTCACTTCTATCCAATATCTGAATACAGTATTTTATGGTCTGTTTTCCTTCATCATGTCTTAATATTTGTAAGATCAAATAGCATGTCTTACAATCATCCAGTTTTCAGTCTCCATAATTTACCCCTAAATTCTCTGATACTGTAGAAACTTTTATACAACACAAGAATGTTGCATAGCATATCTCCAGTGAATAATTTCCATAATAAGTGCAATGTTCTAGCTCTTTCCCCGTATGCTTGTAAGATTTACATACTCTGTCTCAGGTAGTTTACAATTGTATTTTACTAAGAATAATAGTAAAACCTTTTATGTTTCTTGCGTAGTGATATAGCTACTTTGGAGAACTATCTATTTTTGGAATTTGTTTGAGTATTTAAGACAATTCTCTGCTAACTTTAGAGTGGTATTTTACATATTCTGAATGATAGATGCTGTATATTTGTGTGATTTGAAAATATGTTGCTCCGTTTATTTAGCAGTCTTTCTACACTGTATTATTTTCATTTTCTTTCTGTTGTTGATGATGTTCTATATACACTCTCAACACCGAAACTCCTGCCAGTGTAAGAGATTGGCATCTTGCTGAGGCTTAACTGGTGAGGTCTTTTCACATCTCTTCTATCTAAGCTATTGAGTTACTTGACATCATTTTGCTGAGGAGAAATAAACATATTAACCTAGGACTTCACAATCTCTTCCCATTATTTTCAATTTCCATTTTGCTCTTTATGTTTTGAGATGAGAATCATTATGTTCCCATTTACCTATAGTATTGTATATCATGCACATTACATCAGTCTAGATGATGTAAATCCAAGTCGGTTGGCATCCTTTATTGACCGATATATTAGTTTTGTGAGATCCAATTCTTGATAGAAATTCAGTTAATTAAGTTAGTTATACTAACAGTGCAAAATTTGGATAGAAACAAGCGTTACCAGTTACTAGAATACAGTCTTGCACAAGCCAAGTACTTGACTATTTCATACACACACTTTTTTTATCACATTTTATTTGCATGTTTATGACGAAATAAATTTCTATCCTTGTTTGATGTTTGAGAAGGTTTTTTATTGAAATTGTCCTATGTAATTGAGAAACATTATTTTATATGTATGTTTAGGCTAAAATACCTATATTTATTCCTTAAATATTTCATTTATTAATCAATGAATTCATGCTGAATGCTCAGCCCTAGAAACTGAAATACTCGCAAATGAATGTGGAAATGGAGCTGCTTGATTTCAGTTTGGCCATGAACTATATCTGATTAATATAAAGGATAAAAGTAAATATATACCTTCTGAGTTTAAAAATATATGGTAAAAACATGGTAAAGCTGCTGTGTACAATCAAGTGATAATAGAGTTGACTATCTTATTTAGTATTATAATTATATCCGATCTATAAATAATGGTGACACTATAGAAAGATTGTTGAAATAGCAGATTTTTTTATTGCACTAGTAGTTTTTGAAGAAAGCCTCTAAAATTTCAATGAAGCTTCTTTTTCTTTTTGTCAGGGTTTTATAGATTCTGGAGTCTAGGGAATGAGATTAGATAGATTGTATATCATAATAAGATCCACATCTACCATCCTCACTAAATTTTTTAAATATTCCTGTGAAACCTGTTGTCTCACATATGCTAGCATAACAGTCTTCTATATCTTCTGCCCCACCACCATAAGTCATGTAGACACCATCCAAACTACTCCCTTGAGCTTCAAGCTCATATGTATTTATTTTTTTATTTGATTATTTAATTTTAAACTCATTGAGCCAAATTAGTGCTCCTCATATGCACACTAGTGTTAGGTCATTCACTGGAACAATGGCATTATAAAGTCTGAGGTCCCAAGAAGAGGGGACTCTCATTCCCCTGCATGTATCCACTGGGAATGTTACTAAACATGTAATATGGTCCCCATATACCCTGTCCTTCCTTGCTAAAAACTTT
>CABHPQ010144233.1:48586-60735 GCA_902168405.1 Peromyscus aztecus | reverse complement strand
AGCTACACAGAGAAACTCTGTGTAGCTTTGCGCCTTTCCTGGAACTCGCTTGGGAGACCAGGCTGGCCTCGAACTCACAGAGATTCGCCTGCCTCTGCCTCCTGAGTGCTGGGATTAAAGGCGTGCGCCACCACCGCCCGGCCCACATTCCTTCTTCAGCAGCCTACATCTGGTGATTGAGTTTGAAATCATGCAGTTGTTTTGGTCCAGAGAGGGGAGTATGAAGGCCAGTGTGCCTGGTAGAACATCCATGTCTGCCAAGGTTTGTTGCTTCTGTATATTTGGGGTATCTTCCTCTGCCCAGATATTCTTTAAAAGTCACCTTGCACTCCAAACTCACTAGCTGGATCAGCCTTCATTGACCCCCAATTTTAACAACTAAATATTACTAAATTTACTTAAATGCTGAATAAGTGTGCACCAAATTCACATTGCAGTATAATTTTTCCAATAAGAATTTTATTTTATAATAGTATTGAATCTAGAGCACTGCTCATGCTGGGCAAGTCCCCTACAACTGAACTACATCCCTACATCTTGAGACTCTCATTTGCAAATCTGCAACAACTATAATAAACAGTGTGTGACAGGCACGGATTTGGGATTTCATGATAATTTGTTCCATTTTTATTTTTGATTAATTCTTTTAAAACACATGTTTGGATATAGAACCAGTTATTCATTAGATTTTTTTTTCTATTTGTCATTAGATTTATAGGACATTGAATTTTCCCATTGCACACTCACATTCCATCTTTTTCCCTAGTGATAGACCAGTTTCTAACACTGCACTATCACAAACAATCCTGTACAATTCCCTTGCACTTAGGAAGTTCAGTCTTCATCGGAGGTCTGTAAATGCTGTATTGGGGATTGTCTACATTTATATATGTAACTTCGAAGACTGATATCTTATGTTTTCCCCTTGGAATTTAAATTAAATGTCAAAGGAAGAAGTCTTTTAATCCCAAATTAAGGTGCCACTGATTTTTCCACAGACTTACTAATGGAGTGAATCAAGCCATTATAGTGTAGTTTAAATTCTCTGTGAATATCAAGTACTTCTTAATAGTCATTAAAAAATACTTATGGAAAGAAAAAATGTGTCATAAAGTATATGAAAGTCATTGCTATCATTATAAAGTCATTTGAAAATACCACATGACCAGCTGTAAAGTCTGTCATAACTTTTTGCTTTAGAAATGTTTTTAGCACTCTGAAAGTTGTCATCTTCTGCCCTATAATCATGAATTTTGTCATCTTTGACAATTCATATGGGTTGTTGAAATTATCTATAAATAACACCACCCATTACATTTCCAGTCAGTGGCTACCATGAACAATAAGCACACTTGGGTACCAGTCAACATGATGTACTATTTGTAGGCTTATTAAAATGTAAATTTACAATGATTGCAAATTATTTTTAATGCATAATTATCAAGCCTATTGAGTTTCACTATGCTTTACATTTAGAAATTTGGAAAGTCAAACATCTTTTCTCTCAAAATACATTTTGAGGTTGTCTTTCCTCCAAGCCTAAATAGCATGGTAGATTAAAGATCACCAGAAATTATTTGATGCTCTTTTCCTTGAGAGATAAGTTGTGTGTTCCACTGCAAGCTAAATGAGCTTGCAACTTCTTTGACCAGCAGAATATAACAATGTGACATCATGACACCCCATCCCACCTTTACTTTTCATTCACCTTTCAGGAATGGCAGCTCTCAGTTTAGATACATTTATATTAGAATCCTGACCATGCTAAGGTGGAAGGACATGCTAGACCAGGCCAGTCATGTGAAGAGCAACTTAGGCAGAGGGATGGCTTGTCAGTCTATCTCAGCTACAACTATTTTATTTAGCATAGGCAAGAGTCACATAGGTAAAGAAGCCTTTCCGTGATGATATGGCCCCAATTATCTGACTGTGAGACTCTAAATAAGAGCTAGTTGGCTGTGCTCATCAACCTGTAGAATGTACAAGACAATGAATTCTTGTTTTAAATCTGAGTGTTTGATACACAACATTTAATGACATAAACACTTGATCTCTAAATTGTAGTTCAAGGTTGTACAATGTACAGGAGTTATGCTAACATAAAATGTGTCAGTGGCATGCCCTCCTTTTCCTAAGCATAGCTTCTTTCTATCTGTGATAACTAGGAGAAAATCAGGAAGAAGCAGAGACATAGTGTGTTGAATATTGATGCATTGGATTATTGCAGCAATCTATTAGCTAAAGAACCCCAGGAAGAATAAAGAATCAAATGTGTCTGCAACCAGGGGGAAATGTCATTATTCTGAACATGATTTAGCTCCAAAAAACTAAAGGGTTCATTTCCCAAGAATTCTTTGACCATTCTTCAGAGAACATTCAGCATCTCTTTGAGAGACCATACAGACCTGTTTTGGTTTTTGTTTTTTAAAGCAGTCTTTTCTCATCTCTCCTTGGAACTGTGTGTGTTATGAGAAAAATTTATTGGTGCTGTTCATTTGCTTTCAAGAGCCATACACTTGAATTTTTGAACCAGGTCTTTAAGGCCTGAGATCTCAGGCAATTTACCTATATCACTGACCCTATGAAGTAATAAAGGTGACGATGACCACCATTACTTGACCCTTTATTATGAAGAATAAATGTGTGAAAAACTCAAGGGAATGCCTAGCTGATACCATATTCTTAGCTTATTAAATAAATATGACCATTATCATACAGTATAACTGATTCAGAACATAAAACATAGCAGGAGGGAGAAAGATTGTTAACAAATGGAGTAAGTCCATAGGTTCACCACTTCTGAATGAATAAATTTCAGTCAGGTGAAAGACCTACTGGAATATCAATCCTTCCTTGTTGCTATTTGTAAATTCTCCTAGAGTTCTTGCAAAGTAGTAAACATTGGAACACTGATCTTGAACATTTACTGTGCACTACTCTTTTTACTAGGGTATAGCCACGTTTTCAAAGAACATATGCAGTGTAGTATGGACCATTGCTTAGATGATGAGAAAAGTCCTGAGGAATTCCTAGATCAGTAATTGAAAGCATGGATCAAATTGAAATAGTATTTCCTTTGGAATATCAGAGACGAGAAAAGAGAAAACTACTTCATAATCTGGAGTAGTTTTGATTTAGTAAACCTCTCAGGCATTAACCCATGCCATTGCTTGCCTGAAAATCCTCACTTCCTGTGTGTAGGTAACATGTTTACTCTCCTTCCTTAATCTGGAAGTCTATCAGGCTTACCCCTCACCTCGTTCTCCTCCTCTGATTCAGGCTGTTCCCTTTCCTCCTTGGTTTCTTTTCCCTCCCTGTACATATCTCTTCACTCTGCTGGAGCAGATGCCCTCTTCTTTAGTGCTTCTGCGACTAGCTGTATTTCCCTCCATTTAGTGCCCGAGAGCCTCTGTGTCCTCCAGTAGATTATGAACAGTTTGTGGAAAGGCGCTGCTTTCTCATTGGTGTGTGGGTTGCTTGGAATTCAGAAGGTCCTTGGTAAATGTTTATAAACAATGATTGCAGAGGTGCCTGCTGTCAGGTGGTCAGCTCCACTGATGTTACCACGGCTGGCCAACGGACACCAGGGCTTCTATCTCCCCTAACAATTAATTTTATATATAGGTATTTCGTCCTCGGTCACTTACCTTTAGCCTTTGTGTTTTCATGCCTCTCAACTTGACAGCAAATATTACAAATTTTAGTTACCTCTTTCTTAAGCAATACTTTCACCTTAAAACAATTTTTAAACCAGAATAATCAAATTTTCATTGAAAACATGGATGCTCCCTTAACACAAGTTAAGACCACATCACACTCTATCATATTTTGAAGAGGAAGGTGACCTATTTTCAAAGGTAATAAATAGTTTTAACAACAAAGTATGTAAGCACCTCATGAAACGTAAAGTTTCCAGTCATATGAGTGAGTTGTGGCTAAACATTTCAACAGGATCAACCTTTGTTTCTTTGATCTCAAGATTTTTTACTTTTGAATGTCTACACCTGGCATCTGCAGTAAAATACACTGCATCTGGATTACAGAGTACAAACAACACACACTCAGACAGCTCTCTAAGAATAATTGCTTGGGAATAAATTGCTTTGGACTGTAGTAGAGCTTTCTATGATTCAATAAGCCAACTATAACATTTTTTGGCTTTCATGGACACACTGTGTTCCTCCTTTTAGATATATTGACTGTTCTTAATGTCACTTAATTCTAAACAGTGTTCACCTAGTATATTTAGTAAAAATGACCAGCTTTTGTCTGTGAAGTTTCTGGAGAGCGCTCTGCTTCTCCAATAGCTCCTTAAAACACAGAGAAGCAAGATTCTTTAGCAAGGAACTGTATTTTCCTTATGTTATTTACTATTTGCAAGTGTTAGGTATCTGAGAACATAAAATTGAACAAGGTAAATTATTTTTCCAATTGTCTGTCATCATGATGTCTTTCTCCTAAAGCTTTTATGGAAATAGAGTTAGAAAAAGTTCAAGAATTAGTAACAAACAAGCAAAACAAAAAACCCCATGCCCCCAAATGAACAAATAATTAAATGAAAAAACGCCAAAGAGAAATAATTTGTTGTTTAATAATTATACGTGCATGTCCGTGTACACATGCGCGCGCGCACACACACACACACACACACACACACACAAACGTTCAAATCCATAGACTGGGTTGAAAGGCAAATATTTTGGGGCAAGGCTGTATGGTAGATAGCCAACCACATAACTTGTTGCTGGGAGAAAACTGGTAGTTCTTGCTGTGTTTACATAGGCTCTTAAACCATTCTTTAGTCACACTGTAAAACTGATTGTAGGTTACTAAAGCAACTCATATCATTATTATTTTTAGTTGTTAATTAAAACTATTTTGTTATATATTTTTTTTCTTAAATGAAGTTTTTAAAATTTTAAAGTGGCTATTATTTAAAAGAAACAGTCAAAGAAAATATACTGAACATGAATGGATTCATATACAATTAAAATTGATTCATTCAGACAATGCTTTAGTTCCTGACATTTTTTAGAAACTTCATTCCTGTTCATCTAAATATCCAGATGTTTGATGTTACATGAGATTGTATGAAGGCTCTGATCTGAAATCCTATGGCTTACTGGATTACCCTTTACCCACATGGTTTAAATTAATAACAAAAAAAATGAACCAGGGCAATTTTGCAACAAAAGAACAAGACTTTATTGTATAAGAGAATTGCAGATGTGGCAAGGTGCTCATAATGCAGATGGAGTATTTTGGTTTCCTAGAGCGTCTGGCAGGCCACAAGACCTCTGCGTTATCAGGAACTAATGTTAGACAGCCTTGGTTTATGATTAATTTAATATTCAGGGAAACTTTAAAAAAGCCTTGTGCCATTCATCATCATAATGTCATTTTTGCAATCCTAAAATGATTTACAAAGTCAACTTTCCCCTACAATTTCTAAAATAATATTAAGACATCAAAAAGTTTCAGATACAAACTTCAAAGGGCAGTCAAATCAGGGATTTCTGGCTAAGGCAGTTTATACCACTTAATATCCTCCAGTTGTGTGTGTGTGTGTGTGTGTGTGTGTGTGTGTGTGTGTGTGTGTTTTAAGATCAAACTACAGCCTGTAGAATCCTCGGAATCTGGCTAAGGAAGTATTATATAATATAACATGGCAATTTCAAGGGTGCTGGCAGAGCCTACGCAGTGAAGGGGGTACCTGGCACCTTTTGATTATCAACCTCTCAGAGAGTGTGTGTGGCATGTCAGAGGCATGTGAGATTATCCCAGTGTGAATACTGAACTCGAATAACCAGAGAGATGTCAGCTTGTGAGCATGGGAGGACATTCATTTGGGAACCTCGTTTTCTTCTTTGTGGTCATCGCATAACAGCAAGGCCGGGCTCAAGGGCTGGATCATGAATGAGTGTCTGAAGGAGAATAGGTACCAGAACTCATTCTGTAGCAGCCACAGAGGGCATGATTCCAGGTCTTGTGGTTTTTCTAGGGACAGTAGTAACTTCTGGTTGCTTTTGCAGCAACGTGACGTGGCAAACAAGAATCACAAAACACATTATTGTGTCTATAGGCATGATCATGTCTGTAACCACCATGCTGCTCATGAAAAATTGAGTCTATTCTGAAACAAATACAGAAAACTGAAAGCTGAAACAGTAAAAGTAAATTCTTTGTAGTAAATTTCAGTATTCTGATTCAGCTCAAGTGTGATTATTTTCAGAAATGACTTTTAATAGAGTAATTTTCTCTATTAACACACACGTGCTACCAGAAAGCTGAGAATGCTTTAGGGTATGAGGAATCACAACATGCACATATATCAATCACATTTATGTATGTGTATTAATGTAGACACATGCTGTAATTGGTTTGATGATCAGATTTTGTTTCTAGGCCTTAAGTTTGAAGCAAATCATTTAAACAATAATCACCTACAGTATTCTCCTTATTTAAAGAGATGAAGGATAGAAAGTATAGAAAAATTATTTTCACAGTTCTAAGTTTATTAAAATTTTAAGTATATATATTACTCTTAACTTCAACATCTTTTGTCTATGCTCAAAAGTAGCAGTAATCTTAAACTAGAAAAATATGACAAATTGATTAAAGTGTGAGATCTACTTAAATTTTTAACGCATCTAAACTGTAGTACAAGGAAACCAGAGCTCACTTTGTCGATACACGTCAATTTGGCATAGCTAAATAGATCTAAGTTCTTTATTAGATCAAGATGCATTTTGTATTGTTTCTAATATATGTCAATCTTGTCATTATATTTTCATTTCATATTGTAAGTTCAAGATGTTATTTCATAAAAACTGAAGTTACTCTTTGTAGGGCTTGAGGGGTTGGGGACACTCATCTGTTTTCTGCATCAACCCCATCATTGCTTCAGTTGCTCCATGCCACACCCTGGAGTTCATCCTACTCTTTCGTCCTACATGAAGACTTGGGATTTCTTGGTGTTTGAAAAGTCTAGGATAAAGGAAACCATTCTAGTGCATTCAAAGTTTCCATAGGCATGGTGATCTTTACATCAGCATGGATTTTCACATCATTTCCACAGTTCTGCTTTATCCTCATTGTAAATGTAGATGGAAGCTGGTAAAAAGGTTGTAGGTAAAAGGTGAAACAAGATCAGGAATCTCACTGAGTGATGACACGAAGACCACAGGACGAAAAGACTCAGAGGAGGAGAGAAACAAGTAAGAAAGGGTGGGGCATTGCCTAAAAGCATTAAAACTGTTATACTAGAACAATGTATCAAGGAGTCTTATAAAAGTAAGTGTAGCATCGTAGTGCTTATCAATGATGAAATATTAGCCATCTGCCTTCAGACTGTCTTTGCACCTGCAAATAATGTACCTGCTAGGATTGAGGTGCTATTCTTTTATTTTAAAAATTGTTCTATCTATTGGTTTAGGTCACACAGTGATGCTTAGCAGGGACAAATAGGTAGCCTCTGGTTAAAGGTATCCTTTTAGGGATTATGGCCAAACAAAAAGTATCATTCTTTATGAGGGCAAAGTTGGGGTCTAACTGCTTATTGCTGTGAGGTAATGTAAAAACCTTTGTAATTATAGATAATGCTAGCACACTAACAAGAAAACATAAACTGTACTTTCTATGTAGAAGAGTCAAAAAATATAAAACACAGTATTACATAATTGAAGTATTATTAAATCACAAAATCATAATTTTGTACATGAAAAAACAGACATAATACAACAAGATACATATCCCTTTAAATTTTGATTTAATTTTTTCATACTACATATTTTGATCATGTTAATTACCCTTCCACAACTTCTGCCAGATACTCCCCACCGCCCTACCCACCCCAGCTTTATTTTCCCTCTCCCTTATCTCTCTCACAAAGAAAAACAAAAACAAAATATAAAAACCAATATGTCAAAAATACCCAAACAAACAAAAGTACATAAAAACATGAAGTCCATTAGTGTTGGCGAAACTATTCCTTGAAATGAGGCCTGTCCTTGAGTGTGATTGATATACCCAGTGGTACCCTATTGGAAAAAAACTGATTTTTCCCCCTTTCCCAGAGGTTATCAATTGCAAATGGCTTCTTGGTAAGGGGTAGGACTTTGTTTGCACTTGCATTTCCATCTTAGTTACTTTTCTATTGCTGTGAAGAAATGCCACAAACAAGGCAACCTGTAGAAAAATAAATGATTTTGGGGCTTATAGTTCCAGAGAGTAGTAGTGTCTATCACCATCATGACAGGAGGATTGGCAGCAGACAGTCAGACATGCACGGAAACCATCTGAGAGATTAATTCTGATCCATAAAGGTGAGACAGATAGTAGAGGCAGAGATGAGTAGAGATAGAGATAGACAGAAAAGGGAGAGGAGAGAGAGAGATGGATGAGATGAATGGAAAGGGGAGAAAAGAGATAGAGATAGAGATAGGTAAAAAAGGAAAGGAGAGACAGAGAGACAGAGACAGAGGTGGAGAGAGAGAGAGAGAGACTGAGAGAGACTGAGAGAGAGAGAGGTAAGTGGAAAGGGCAGGGGATTTTGAAACCTCAAAGCCTACTCAATGGCACAGCTTTTCCAAGAAGGCCACACCTCTTCCAACAAGGCCACACCCCCTAATACTTCCCAAAGAGTTCTACCAACTGGAAACCAAGGGCTTAAACCTATGGAGGGCATTCTCACTCTAAGGACCACACCTTCTCAGTGCTGATATTTGATTTGAATTTGTGCAGGTCTTATGCATGTTCTCATAGTCTCTGTGAATCCATATGTGTATCAACCCACACTGTTTATCTTGAAGATACCATTTCCTTGGAGTCATTCACCACCTCTTGCTCTTAGCAATTTTTCAGCTTCCTCCTCCACATAGATCCCTGGGCCTTAAGGGGAGAGTTTGATGAAGATATCCCATTTAGGCTTGTGTGCTCCAAAGTCTCTCATTCTCTGCACATTGACTTCTTGCAAATCTCTGTGTTAATTACCATCTACTGCAAGAAAAAGCTTCTGTAATGAGGTCTGAGTGATGCACTGATATATGGGTATGACAACATGTCAGCAGGAGTTGTTTAATTGCTATGCTTCTTTACCAGAATGATAGTACTAGATTTTCCCCTAGGGCTCATGACTTATCTCATATAAGGCTGTTGACCACTTTAGCACTGTCATGTATGGGTTCTAGCTCATGTAGGCTTTAAATCCAATTAAAAACAATGGTGTTTGGTCCCATAACATATGTGCCAATATTACAACAGTGTATCTTGAAGACAGGTTGCTGTTGTAGGTCTTTTAGGTGGAAGGGTTTTTAGCTGGGTGGTATCAATGATCACATTTTTCTGTCGATAGTATGTAAAGTACCTTCAAGCAGCTTGAATGCTGGCCAGTAAGGGTGAAACTTCTAGTTTGGCACCAGCTCAATTTTCTCTTGTTCAATGATGTAAGTAAGTTGTGTCTTCAGCAATAGGGCCTTATTATCAGGTTATGGAGAGTAACCAGTATCCTTTGAAATACCTTGTAATAATTGGAGAAGGGTTGGCTGTGGGCTTGCTCTGAGTTGTCTTTATTGTGGTGAGGTATAACCCTGTATTCCTAGTCTCTCTAGAGCTTTTATCATGAAAGAACATTAGATTTTTATCAAAGGCAAAGTATGTCTGCATCCAATGAGATGATCATATGTTTTTTTGTCTTTTAATCTGTTTATGTGCTAGATTACATTGATTGATTCACATGTATTGAACAATCTGCATCTGATGAAGTTCACTTGACATGGTTGATAATCTTTTCTGATGTGTTTTTAAATTCAGTTTCCAAGCATTTTATTGATATTTTTTGCATCTATGTTCATAAGGGATATTTGTCCATAATTTTCTTTTTTTGTTGAGTCCTTATGTAGTTTGACATCAGGATAATATTTGTTTCACAAAAAGAATCAGGAAACATTTCTTCAGTTTCTATTTTGCAGAGTAATTTGGGGAATATGGACATTAGTTCTTTCAGGTGTTATTCTAATGGACCTACCTTTATATGTGACTTGGTCCTTTCCCCTTGGAGCTTTTAATATCCTTTCTTTGTTCTGTACATTTAATGTTTTAACTATTATGTGTCGTGGGAAGTTGCTTTTCTGGTTCTGTCTATTTGGTGTTCTACCTCTTATATCTTGATGGGCATCTATTTTTTTGATGAGGAAATTTTCTTTTATGATTTTGTTAAAATTTTTCTCCATGCCTTTGACCCATGTTTTACCTTCCCCTGTATCTATTATTCACAGGTTTGATCTTTTCAGTGTCCCAGATTTCCTGGGTGTTTTGTGCCTGGGTATATATTTTTTAGATTTCACATTTATTTGACTCAGTTATTTCTTCTACTTTGTCTTCAAGACATGAAATTATTTCTTCCTTGTCTCTTAATCTGCTGGAGAGACTTACCTCTGATCTTCTTGTTTGAATTTCTGAATTTTTATTTTTATTTCAGTTTGGATTTTGTTTAGTGATTCTATTTCTTTGTTAACTTCCTTCATTCCTTGAATGATTTTCATTATTTCATTCAACTGTCTGCATTTTCATGATCTTCATAAAGGCATTTATTCATATCCTGTTTAAGTCTTTTAATGTATTCATAATTGCTATTTTTAATTTCCTGTCTTGTGTTTCACCTAAATTCCTTTTCTCTGAGCCTATTACAACAGAGTTCCTGGATTCTTTAGGAGGCATATTGTCTTAGTTGTTTGTATTTGTGTTTTTGTAGTGGAACCTAGGCATCTGGAGTTATAATGTTTAAGATGTTTCTTGGTGTAGATATCTTGTCTTGCCTTTGATGGGTGGCTATTCTATATTTTAGTTGCTGTTGCTCAGTCCTAGCCAAGTGTGGTGACCTGGAAGAGAGTGGTTGTGGGTCTTAGCCAAGTGTGGAGGCTGTTAATCCCAGAGTAGTTTTGCAGGACAGCAGGAAGTAAAAAAAAAAGCCACGGATATGAACCAGAAGGACAGGCTGAAAGGTATGGTAGGAAGATACGGGAGAACCTAGGGGCTAAGTCCCAAAGGGATGAAGGTGGGCTGGGAGGAGGGCTCAGGCCAGCAGGCAATAGGAGGTCTAAGAGTAGTCTGGAGAGACATGAATGGAGTAGGGGAAGGGGGATAGAAGCAGCCTCTCTGAGTTCCAGTCAAAGTGGTGGCTATGGGTCTCTGGTAGACAGTGGTGGCTATGGGTCTCCGGTAGACCGTGGTGGCTATGGGTCTCCGGTAGACCGTGGTGGCTATGGGTCTCTGGTAGACAGTGGTGGCTATGGGTCTCTGGTAGACAGTGGTTCTGTAGATGGGCAACGAGTCTCAAAGGAGTGGAAGTCAGCTGGAAGGAAATGCTCAAAGGGGAAGCAGAGGACTCTGGGTTTACCCCAAGGTGAGTAACGTAATTTTTTTGCAAATTAAAATGGAGGGTGTGAAATCATATAAGACCTTTGAAAGCTTTGATGTAGAGGATCACTTCTTGTTTTCTATTAGATCATTTTCAAAGGAAAATTATGCCATGTTATTTAAATATGTAAAAGTATTTTATGTATAAATAAAAATGAAGCCCTTGTGATTTCTGTTTTCACTTTATTAAAAGTAGATCCTTTCCTCATACAGTGTATCCTGATTAGTATTTCCCCTCCCTCTATTCCTCCCAATTTTCCCCACCTTCCTTCCCCTCTGAATCCACTTTCTTTCTGTCTCTCACTAGAAAAGAATAGGCTTCTGAGACATAACAACCAAACATGAGAAAATAAATGATAAGATAAAGCAAACACCATCATAATAAAGTTTGACAAAGCAACACAACAAAAGGAAAAGAGTTCCAAGATCAGGAAGAAAAATCAGAGACCCTCTTGTTCTAACCCTCAGGAGTCCCATAAAAACACTAAGCTACAAGCTATAGTATGTACTATGTGGAGGATCTGGTACACATCAACGCAGGCCCTGTGCTTACTGTTTCAGTCTTTGTGAGGTCAGATGCGCCCTGCTTAGTTGATTCAGAGAGTCTTGTTCTCCTGGGGTCGTCCACTTCTCTGGTTCTTATACTTTTCTGCCTCCTCTTCTGTGGGGATCCCTGAATTCTGAGGGGAAGGACTTAATGAAGACATTCCATTTAGAACTGGTATTCTAAGCTC
>CABHPQ010144233.1:35775-48486 GCA_902168405.1 Peromyscus aztecus | reverse complement strand
TGTGTGTGTGTGTGTGTGTGTGTGTGTATGTGTAAATGTCTTGGTGTGGGTCTCTGCATCTGTTCCTGTCTGCTGCAGGAGGAAGCTTATCTGATGATGACTGAATAAGGCACAGATCTATGAATATAGAAGAATATCATTAGGAGTCATTTTATTGATATTTTTTAAAGTCCATTGTATTTGTTTTTACACTAGGTCTCTGGCCTGTGTAGTCTCTGGTTCTTGGTCACCTGAGCAGTGTTGGGTGTGCTTTCTAGCATGTGGGATGGGCTTTATGTTAAATCTGACGTTAGTTGACTACTCCCATGAGTTCTGTGCCACCTTTGCCCTAGAATATATTATAGACAGGAGAGATTGTGGGTCCAAGGTTTTGTGGCTGAGTTGGTGTTTACCTTTCTTTTTTGGAAGCCTGAAGAGTACCTTCCTGAACCCAAGACACTCTAACATAGTAGTGAAGGTTCCATGTAGGAACCAGTTGGACTTCTCTATATTTAATGGGTTATGCGGTTGCTGTCCTGAGCAATGGGGTTGCTGTCGGTTTGCTGAGAGAAACCCATTGTCTTAGTCACAGCCTGGGGTGTTTGAGGATTGCCATGGAACCCTCTTGACCAACAGCTCAATTGAATGCAACCCAGTCCCACTCCTGGAAGCCTTGTTTGATGACAAGAGATGGCCAGTTGGGACTCTACATCTCCTATCTTTAGGAGACCTCATTAGTATCACTTTCATATATTTTAGGAAGGTTTCACTGCACTAGATTTCCATATCATCCCTCAAATGCCCCACAATTCCAGCTGTCTCTCTTTGTATTCTCCCCTATATCCCCTCTCTCTTCCATGTGATCTTCCCTTTCTGGGCCCCCAGTCCACCCATAAAATCTATTCTATTTTCCCCTCCCAGGGAGATACATGTGTCCCTCATAGACCATTCCTCTGTACCTCGCCTCTCCAGGTCTATGGATTGTAGCTTGGTTATCATTGACTTAATGGCTAATATCCACGTATAAGGGAGTACAGATCATATTTGTCTTTACGGGCCTGAGTTACTCCACTCAGGATGATTTTTTTCTATTTTGATCTGTTTTTCTGCAAATTTCACAATGTCATTTTTTTAAAGGCTGAATAATACTCCATTCTGTAAATGTACCACGTTTCTTTATCCACTTTTCCGTTGAGGGACATCAGATTGTTTCTAGTTTCTGGTGATTATGAACAGGGGGGCAAGAAACAAGACTGAGTAAACGTCCTTGTGGTAGAATGGGGCATCCTTTGAGTATATGCCCAAGAGTGGTGCAGCTGGGTCTTGAGGTAGATCGTTTCCCAACTTCCTGAGGACTGACATGTTTTCTGTTGACTGACATGTGGCTGTAAAATTTTGCACTCTCACAAGCAAGAGATGAGTGTTCCCTTATTCTATATTCTTGCTAGGATGAGCTGTCACTTGTGTTAATTGATCTTAGCCATTCTGACAGGTATAAGGTGGAATGTCAAAGTCATTTTGATTTGACTATTCTGATGGCTAAGGATGTTGAACATTTCTTTAAGTATGTCTCAACCATTTGAGTTTCCTCTATTGAGAATTCTATTTAAATATGTACTCCATTTTTAGATAGAATTATTTGGGTTTTTTTGATAACTAGTTCCTCATATATTTTAGATATTAGTTAGTCCTCTATCAGATATGGAGTTGGTACTGATTTTTTCCCATTCTGTGCACGGCTGCTTTGTCCTATTGATGGTGTCCTTTGCCTTACAGAAGCTTCTCAGTTTCATGAGATCTCATTTATCAAATTGTTGATCTTAGTGCCTGTGCTACTGATGTTCTGTTCAGGGAGTAGTCTCCTGTGCTAATGTGTTCAAAACTATTTCCTACTTTCTCGTCTATCATGTTCAGTGTATCTGGTTTTATGTTGAGGTCTTTGATCCACTTGGACTCGAGTTTTGTGTAGGGTGGTAGACAACAGATCTATTTGCGTTCTTCTACATGGAGCCATCCACTTTGTTCAGCACCATTGGTCAAAGATGCTGGCTTATTTTTTTTTCCTGGTGTGTATTTCTGGCTTTTTAAAAAATCGATATTCAGGTGTCTATTTGTATGTAAATTTATGTCTGGGTCTTCAACTCTACTCCATTGATCAACATGTCTGTTTTTAAGCCAATGCCATTTGGTTTTTATTACTATAGCACAGTAGTAAAATGTGCATTACTAGTTGAAATCAGGAATGAGGAGACCTCTGGTAGTTATTTTATTGATCAGGATTATTTTAGGTTTCCTATTTTTTTCCATATAAATTGTCCTTACAAGGTCTGTGCAGAATTATATTAGAATTTTGATGGAGATTTCATGGAATCTGTAGATTGCTTTTTGGTAAGATGGCTATTTTTATTATACTAATACTGATAATCCATGAGCATGGATAATCTTTCTATCTTCTGATATCTTCTTCAATTTTTTTTAAAGACTGAAAGTTTTTATCATACAGATCTTTCACTTGCTCTGTGAGAGTTATAGCAAGGTATTTTCTATTATTTGAGGCTCTTGTGAAAGGTATTGTTTCCCTGATTTCTTTCTCATTCATTTGTCATTTGTATATAGTAGGGCTGCTGATTTTTTTCAAGTTAATTTTGAATCCAGATACTGTGCTGAAAGTGTTTATCAGGTGTAGGAGTTCCCAGGTAGAAATTTTAAAGTCATTTATGTATACTATCATATCATCTGCAAATAAAGATACTTTGACTTCTTTCTTTCCAGTTCAGATTTCTTTGATATTGCTCAGTTGTCTTATTGTTCAAGCTAAGACTTGAAGTACTGTAGTTTGTAGATATGGAGAGACTGGACAACTTTGTCTTGTTCCTGGTTTTATTGAAATTTCTTTGAGTTTCTCCCCCTTTTAGTTAATGTTGGCTATGGGATTGCTGTAAACTCCCTTTATTATGTTGAGAAAAGTCCCTGTATCCCTAATATCTCCAGGACTTTCAACATGAAGGGGTGTTGGAGTTTTCAAAGTCCTTTTCTGCATCTAATGAGTTGATTTTGTGAGTTTTTTTCTTTCAGTTTGTTTACATGGTGGATTACATTTATTGATTTATATGTATTAAACCATTCTTGAATCTCTACTTGATCATGATCATGTTGAACGATCTTTTTGATGTGTTCTAAAATTCTGTTTACAAGTATCTTATTGAGTTTTTTTTTGCATCTATGTTCATAAGAAAAATTGGTCTGTAATTCTCTTATTTTGTTGGGTCTTCATGTGGTTTGGGCATGGGGTAACTATAACCTCATAAAATGAATTGGACAATGTTCCTTCTGTTTTTATTTTGTAGAACAATTTGAGGAGCACTGGCAGTAACTCTTCTTTGCAAAATGTGGTAGAATTCTGTGTTAAAACTGTCTGGCTTTGAGCTTTTTCTTGGTGGGAGACTTTTATTGACCACTTCTATTTAACTGTGGGCTGTAGGTCTCTTTAAATCATTCATTTGATCTTGATTTAACTTTGGAAAGTGGTACCTATTGAGAAAATAATCCATTTATTTTAGATTTTTTCCAATTTGGTTTTTTTTAATTTTATAAATAATAATTAATTTTTTACATATCAGCCACGAATTCCCCTGTCCTCCCTGTTCCCTCACCCCCCCACCCTCCCCCAATCCACCCCCCATTCCCACCTCCTCCAGATCAAGGACTCCCCTGGGGACTACCTAGTAAAGAGGACCCTAAGAAAGACACAGGGATCACCCAATTTGGTGTAGTACAAGTTTTTAAAGTATATCCCTATAATTCTCTGGATTTCTTCTATGTCTCTTGTTATGCCTCCCCGTTTCCAGTTCTGATTTTGTTAATTTGAATATTCCTCCTCTACCTTTTAGTTAATTTGGGTAAAGATTTGTCTGCCTTGTTGATATTTTTCAAAGAAACAACTTGGTTTCATTGTTTCTTTGTATTGTTCTCTGTTTCTATTTCATCGATTTCAGTCCCGAGTTGATTATTTTTTGCTGTCTACTCATCTTGGGTCTGCTTACTTCTTTCTGTTCTAGAGCTTTCAGGTGTGTTACTAAGTTCTCAGTATGAGATCTTTCCAATTTCTTTATGAAGGCACTTAGTACTATGAACTTGCCTCTGAAAACTGCTTTCATGTGTCCTTAAGTTTGGTTATACTGTGCATTCATTTTCCAAGAATTCTTGAAGGTCTTAAATTTATTTCTTTATTTCTGTCTTGATCCATTTTTCCCATTCAGTGGAGATTTTTTTTTCAGTTTCCATGAGATTGTCTGTTGTTTTTGTTGCTGTTGACATCCAGCTTTATTCCATGGTGGTCTGACAGGATGCAAGTACAATTTTCTTGTATCTGTTGAGACTTGCTTTGTGTCTGAGTATGTGGTCAATTTTGGAGAGATTTCCATGAGGTGAAGAGAAGAAGGTATATTATTTTCCATTTGGGTGACATGTTCTGTAAATATCTGTTAGGTTCATTTGGTTTATGATGTCTGTAAACTCCAGTATTTCTCTGTTTAGTTTCTGTCTGGATGACATTTCCATTCTTGAAGGTGGGGTGTTGAAGTCTCCCACTATCAATCTGTGAGGGTCAATATGTGATTTAAGCTGTACTAGTGTTTCTTTTACAAATTTGGGTGTCTTTGTGTTTGGGGCAAAAATGTCAAAAATTGAAATATCATTTGAGTAGATTTTTTCTTTCTTTTTTTAATTAAGAGATTTTCTATTCATTTTACATACCAACCACAGATTCCCCTGTCTTCTCTCCTCCCACCCCTCAGACTTCCCTCCCAACCCATCCCCACTATTCCCACCTCCACCAAGGCAAGGTCTCCCATGGGGAGTCAGCAGAGCCTGGTACATTCAGTTGAGGCAGGTCCAAGTCCCTCCTCCCTGCACCAAGACTGAACAAAGTGTCTCACCGTAGGCACTAGGCTTCAAAAAGCTGGCTCATGCACTAAGGACAGGACCCAATCCCACTGCCTGGGGGCTCCCTAAACAGTTAAAGCTAAACAACTGTCTTGCCTATCCAGAGGGCCTAGTCCAGTACCATGGGGGCTCCTCAGCTATTGGTTCACAGTTCATGGATTTCTATTAGTTTGACTAACTGTCTCTGTACTTTTTCCCATCATGGTCTCAATGTCCCTTGCTCATAGAATTCCTCCTCTCTCTCACTGATTGGACTCCTAGAGCTTAGCCTGGCATCCAGCCATGGATCTCTGCATCTGCTTTCCTCAGTAACTGGATGAAGACTCTATGATGACAGTTAGGGTATTCAACCATTTGATCACCAGAGTAGGCCAGCTCAGGCACCTTCTTGACTACAGCAGTAGTCTAAGGTGGTGTCATCCTTGTGGATTCCTGGGAACTTCCCTAGCACTCTGTTTCTCCCTATTTCCATGAAGTCTTCATTTATCATGGTATCTCTTTCCTTGCTCTCCCATTCTGTCCCTGTTCCAGTTTGAACCTTCCATTTCCCAATGTTCTCATCCCCCGTCCCTTGCCCTCTATTACCCCCATCCCCAACCCCAGTTTGCTCATGTAGATCTCATCTATTTCTCCTTTGCTGGGAGATCCATGCATCCTTCCTAGGGTCCTCCTTACTAGCTAGCCTCCCTGAAGCTGTGGATTGCAATATGGTTATCCTTTGCTTTACATCTAGTATCCACTTATGAGTGGGTACATACCATGTTTGTCCTTCTGAGTCTGGGTTACCTCACTCAGAATGATATTTTCTAGTTCCATCCATTTGCCTGCAAATTTCATGATGTTATTGTTTTTCTCTGCTGAGTAGTACTCCATTGTGTATATGTACCACATTTTCTTTATCCATTCTTCAGTTGAGGTACATTTGATTATTTTCAGATTCTGGCTATTACAAGTAATGCTGCTATGAACATAGTTGAGCAAATGTCCTTGTGGTATGATTAAGCATTCCTTGGGTATATGCCCAAGAGTGGTATAGCTGGGTCTTGAGGAAAATTGATTCCCACTTTTCTGAGAAACCACATACTGATTTCCAAAGTGGCTATACAAGTTTGCATTCCCACCAGCAGTGAAGGAGAGTTCCCCTTGCTCCACATTCTCTCCAACATAAGCTGTCTTCAGTGTTTTTGATCATAGCCATTCTGACAGGTGTAAGATGGTATCTCAGAGTCGTTTTGATTTGCATTTCCCTGATGACTAAGGATGTTGAGCAATTCCTTAAATGTCTTTTGGCCATTTGAGATTCTTCTGTTGAGAATTCTCTGTTTAGCTCTGTAGTCCATTTTTTAATATGATTGTTAGGTATTTTGATGTCTAGTTTCTTGAGTTCTTTATATGTTTTGGAGATCAGCCCTCTGTCAGATGTAGGGTTGTTGAAGATCTTTTCCCATTCTTGTAGGCTATTGTTTTATCTTATTGACCGTGTCCTTTGCCCTACAAAAGCTTTTCAGTTTCAAGAGGTCCAATTTATTAATTGTTGCTCTCAGTGTCTGTGCTACTGGTGTTATATTTAGGAAGTGATCTCCTATGCCAATGTGTTCAAGACTACTTTCAACTTTCTCTTCTATCAGGTTCAGTGCAACTGGATTTATGATGAGGTCTTTGATCCACTTGGACTTAAGTTTTGTGCATGGTGACAGGTATGGATCCATTTGCAATCTTCTACATGTTGACATCCAGTTATGCCAGCACCATTTGTTGAAGATGCTTTCTTTTTTCCATTGTACAGTTTTGGCTTCTTCGTCAAAAATTAGGTGTTCATACCTGTGTGGATTAATGACAGTGTCTTCAATTTGGTTCCATTGGTCCACATGTCAGATTTTATGCCAGTACCAAGCTGTTTTTATTACGGTACCTCTATAATAGAGCTTGAAGTCAAAGATCTTGATGCCTCCAGAGGTTGTTTTATTGTACAGGATTGTTTCAGCTATCCTGGGTTTTTTGTCTTTCCATATTAAGTTGAGTATTGTTCTTTCCAAGTCTGTAAAGAATTGTGTCGGGATTTTGATGGGGATTGCAGTAAATCTGTGGATTGCTTTTGATAAGACTGCCATTTTTACTATGTTAATCCTACCAAGCCATGAGCATGGGATATCTTCTTCAATTTCTTTCTTCAGAGACTTCAAGATCTTATCATACAGGTTCTTCACTTGCCTAGTTAGAGTTACCCCAAGGTATTTTATATTATGTGTGGCTTTTTATAAGGGTAGTGTTTCTCTGATTCCTTTCTCAGCCCTTTTATCATTTGTATATAGGAGGGCTACTGATATTTTTAGTTAATCTTGTATCATGCCACATTACTGAAGGAGTTTATCCACTGTAGAAGTTTCCTGGTATAATTTTTGGGGTCACTTATGTACACTATCATATCATCTGCAAATAGTGAAAGTTTGACTTCTTCCTTTCCAATTTGTATCCTCTTGATCTCCTTTTGTTGTCTTATTGCTCTAGTTAGAACTTCAAGTACTATGTTGAATAAATATGGGGAGAGTGGACAGCCTTGCTTAGTTCCTGATTTTAGTGGAATCTCTTTGAGTTTCTCTCCATTTAATTTGATGTTGGCTGTTGGCTTGCTGTAAATTGTCTTTATCATGTTTAAGTATGTTCCTTGTATTCCTGATCTCTCTAGGACCTTTATCATGAAGGGGTGTTGGATTCTGTCAAAGGCTTTTTCATCATCTAATGAGATGATCATGTGGTTTTTTTCTCTCAGTTTGTTTATATGGTGTATTACATTGACAGATTTTTGTACATTGAACCATCATTACATTGCTAGAATGAAGCCTATATAAGAATGATGGATATTTTTGATGTGTTCTTGGATTTGATTTGCCAGTATTTTATTGAGTATTTGTGCATCAATGTTCATGAGAGAGACTGGCCTGTAATACTCTTTCTTTGTTGCATCTTTGTGTGGTTTGGGTATCAGGGTAACTGTGGCCTCATAAAAAGAGTGTGGTAATGTTCCTTCTGTTTCTATTGTGTGGAACAATTTAAAGAGTATTGGTATTAGCTTTTCTTTGAAAACCTGGTAGAATTCTGCACTGAAACCATCTGGTCCTGGGCTTATTTGGTTAGGAGACTTTTAATGACCTTTTCTATTTCCTTAGGGGTTATTGGTTTATTTAGTTTTTCTGGTCTTGATTTAACTTTGGTATGTGGTACCTATCCAGAAAATTGTCCATTTCTTTCAGATTTTCCAATTTTGTGGAGAACAGGTTTTTGAAGTATGGTCTGATGATTCTCTGGATTTCCTCATTGTCTGTTGTTATGCCTCCCTTTTCATTTCTGATTTTGTTGATTTGGATGTTTTCTCTCTGCCTTTTGGTTTATTTGGATACGGGGTTGTCTATTTTGTTGATTTTTCCAAAGAACCAACTCTTTGTTTCATTGATTCTTTGTATTGTACTCTTTGTTTCTATTTCATTGATTTTACCCTTCAATTTATTTTCTGGTGTCGATTCCTCCTGAATGAGTTTGCTTCTTTTTGTTCTATCACTTTCACGTGCACTCTTAAGGTGATAGTGTGAGATTTCTCCCTCTTCTTTATGTGGGCATTTAGTGCTATGAATTTCCCTCTTAGCACTTCTTTCATAGTGTCCCATAAGTTTGGGTATGTTGTACTTTCATTTTCATTGATCTCTAGGAAATCTTTAATTTCTTTCTTTATTTCTTCCTTGACCTATTGGTGATTCAGTTGAGCATTATTCAGTTTCCATGAGATTGTAGGATTTCTGTAGTTTTTGTTGTTTTTGAAATCTAACTTTAAGCCATGGTGGTCAAATAAAATACAGGAGGTTATTCCAATTGTTTTGTATCTGTTGAGATTTGCTTTGTGACTGAGCATGTGGTCAGTTTTAGAGAAGGTTCCATGGGGTGCTGAGAAGAAGGTATATCCTTTTGTGTGAAGGTGGAATGTTCTGTGGATATCTACTAAGTCCTTTTGAGTCATAATTTTGTTAGGTCCCTTATTTCTCTGCTAAGTTTCAGTCTGGCAGGTCTATCCAGTGGTGAGAGTGGGGTGTTGAAATCTCTCAGTACTAGTGTGTGTGGATTGATGTGTAATTTAAGCTTTAATAATGTTTCTTTTACATATGAGGGTGTCCTTGTATTTGGGGCATAAATGTTCAGAATTGAAACTTCATCTTGGTGGATTTTCCCTGTGATCAATATGTCCTTCCCGACCTCTTTCGATTGATTTTAGTTTGAAGTCTATTTTATTAGGTATTAGGGTAGCTACCCCAGCTTTCTTTTTAAGTCCATTTGATTGGAAAGTCTTTTCCCAGCCTTTTACTCTGAGGTAGTGTCTGTCTTTAAAGTTGTGGTGTGTTTCTTGTATTCAGCAGAAGGATGGATCCTGTTTTTGTATCCATTCTGTCAGCCTGTGTCTTTTTATAGGTGAATTTAGAGCATTGATATTAATGGATATTAATGACCAGTGATTGTTAATTTCTGTTATTTTTTGGTGGTAGTGCTATGTTTTTTCCCTTGTTTGGTATTTATTGGTGTGGGTTATCTATTGCCTGTGTTTTCATGGGTGTATCTAACTTCTTTAGGTTGAATTTTTTCCTTCTAGTGCTTTCTGTAGGGCTGGATATGTGGATAGGTATTGTTTAACTCTGGTTTAATCACAGAATATTTTGTTTACTCTGTTTATGGCAATTGAGCATTTTGCTGGGTATAACAGCCTTGGTTGGCATCCATGGTCTTTTAGTGTCTGCATTATGTCTGTCCAGGACCTTCTGGCTTTCAGTGTCTCCACTGAGAGTTCAGGTGTTATTTTGATGGGTCTGCCTTTATATGTTATTTGGCCCTTTTCCTTTGCAGCTCTTAATATTTTTCTGTATTCTGAATGTTTAGTGGTTTGATTATCATGTGGGGAGGGGACTTTTTTTTCTGATCTAGTCTATTTGGTGTTCTGTAAGCTTCTTGTACCTTCATAGGCATTTCCTTCTTTAGGTTGGGAAGTTTTCTTCCATGATTTTGTTGAATATATTTTCTGTGCCTTTGAGTTGGTATTCTTCTCCTTCTTCTATCCCTAGTATTCTTAGGTTTGTTCTTTTCATGGTGTCCCAAATAACCTGGAGTTTTTGTGTTATGGCTTTTTTGGCTTTAGTGTTTTCTTTGACTGATGAATCTATTTCCTCTATTATATCTTCAGTGCCAGAGATTCTCTCTTCCACCTCTTGCTTTCTGTTGGTTATGTTTGCATCTGTAGTTCCTGTTCATTTACTCAGATTTTCCATTTCCAGCCTTCCCTCAGTTTGTGTCTTCTTTATTGCTCTGTTTCAGTTTTCAAATCTTGGACTGTTTCATTAACCTGTTTAATTGCTTTTTCTTGGATTTCTTTAAGGGATTTATTGATTTCTTCCAATTTTTTGTTTGACTTTTCTTCGATTTCTTTAAGGGTAATTTTCATTTCCTCTTTAAAGGCCTGTATCATCTTCTTAAAGTCATTTTTAAGGTCTATTTCTTCTGCTTCTTCTGCTTTGGGGTGTTCAGATCTTGCTGATGTAGTACCACTAGGTTCTGATGGTGCCATGTTAGTATTTATGTTGGTAATTGTATTTTTGCACTGGAGTCTACCCATCTCTTTCTTCACTTGGTGCAAGCAGTGTCTGTGTCTGAGGGAGCCTCTCTTGGTCTCATTGATATTCTTGGTCTAATCTGGGCTCTTGGTCCAATCGGTGCTGATGGACTCTGTGTCTCAGTGAGCAGCTCTTAGTCCAATGGGCACCAGTGGGCTCTGTCTCAGGGAGCAGCTATTCCCAATTGGTGCAGGGTGGGACCTGTTTTCTTGGTGAGTGGTGGGGGAAGAGGCAGCTGGCAGGTCCCTGGGGCTCCATTGACTTGGGGGAGGGGAACAGGATGTGCCCCTGGGGCCTAGGGGCTAGGGACCTGATCTTCCCAGTCCAGAGATGGGGTCTTTCCTGTTCCCAACTGGTGCAGGGTGGGCTTATAGTTTTTTTTTTTTTTGGAGAGTATGTAGAGTCCTTCCCTGTCTCTTTTATTAGTTTTGGTATGAAATCTATTTTGTTAGGTACTAAAATGGCTACATCAGCTTATTTCTTAGTTTCATTTTCTTGGAATATCTTTTTCCAACCCTTTACCCTGAGGTAATGTCTGTTCTTGATATTGAGATGTGTTTCTTGGATAGAGCATAAAGATGGATTCTGTTTTCCAATCTATTCTGTTAATCTGTCTGTGTCTTTTTATTTGAGAATTGAGTCCATTGATATTGAGAGACATCAATGTCCAATGATGGTTAATTCTTATTATTGTTGTTGGTGGTGTGTGTGTATGTGTGTATGTTTCCCTTTTTTTGATTTTGCTCATCTGAGAATTTTTTTTAGGTTTATTTATCCAAGTTCTTTTTTTATTTTACTTATTTATTTATTTTTTAAATTATACTCATGATATTCATTAATTACACTCATGATATTAATCACATTTGTGGTATTCATAGATTACATTCTCAGTATTCATTCAATTATATATATATATATATATATATATATATATTATTATATGTGTTTTCATTGGTATAATTAACCTCCTTGGGTTGGAGTTTTCCTTCTAGCACCTTCTGTAAGACTGAATTTGTAGATAGCTATTGTTTAAATTTGGCTTTATCATGAAATATCTTATTTCCATTCATGGTATTTGAATGTTTTCATGGGTATAGTAGTCTGGGCTGGCATCTGTGGTCTCTTAGAGTCTGTAGCATATCTGTACAGGCTCTTCTGGCTTTTAGAGTCCTCACTAAGAAGCCAGTTAGATCTGCCTTTATAGGTTACATTTACCATTTTCTCTTGCAGCTTTTAATATGATTTCTTTGTTATCCACATTTAATGTTTTGATTATTATGTATAAAGGGGAATTTCTTTTTGGGTCTAATCTATTTTGTGTTCTGTATGCTTCTTCTACCTTTATAGGCATCTCCTTTAGGTTAGGAACATTTTCTTCTATGATTTTATTGATATATTTTCTGGTCTTTTGAGTTGAGATTCTTCTTCTTATTCCATTGCTATTATTATTAGCTTTAGTCTTTTCATTGTGTTCTAGATTTCCTGAATTTTTTGGAACTTTTTAGATTTAATATTATTTTTGACCAATGTATCTATTTCTTCTATTATATCTTTAATGCTGGAGATTTTCCCTTCCATCTCTTGTATTAGCAGGGAGTGCCTGCTGGAGCTGGGGGCTGGGATAAAACATCAAGTGAGCCAGGGCATGGCCCATGGGATCTACAGGAGATGCAGGCTGAGGGAGGGCAAGAAAGGTTGCAGCTAGCATTCTATTGCAGTGCTAGGGATGAGACGAAGATTTGCTTTGGAGGGTAGGTGTTAGTGGGGATGGTCTTCAGCTGGCTTATCTGTTTTGCTGTCCTGCTCACCCGATGCATAGTTAATGCCTGCTGGGATTGGAGAGTGTGGTGGTAGGAGGAGTTAAGGGAAGGAAGGCTGGGGAAACAGAGCTTTGTGATCTGTTGGGGATGGAGTCAGATAGGAATGGGAGACAGCAGCAAGTTTTCTGCAACAGAGCTGGGGATGAGACTGGTTTGGGTTGGAATTGGAGGAGCAAATGGAGAATGTGGATCTGCCCTCAGCTTACTTGTTACTCTGGGTGAAGTTGCCCATTGGTTAACAGGGGGTGTCTGCTGAGGTTAGAGGGTGGACAAAGCAGAGAGAGAGAGAGAGAGAGAGAGAGAGAGAGAGAGAGAGAGAGAGA
>CABHPQ010144233.1:4817-35765 GCA_902168405.1 Peromyscus aztecus | reverse complement strand
AGAGAGAGAGAGAGAGAGAGAGAGAGAGAGAGAGAGAGAGAGAGAGAAGAATTAGAAAAGGAAGATTTGTAGAATCCATAGTAGATGGGGATGGTGAGAAGGAAGTCTGCTACAGTAGTTCTGCTGCAGAGCTGGGGAGAGATTGGGGTATTGGATATGGGTGAACAAAAGATTTCTTTTTTCTTAAAGATTTATTTTTATTCATGTGTCTCTTTGAGTATGTATGTCATGTGTTTACAGGAGTCCATGGAGGCCAGAAGTGGGTGTTGGAGCTCCTGTAGCTGAAGTTAGGCATCTGATAGTGCTGGGAACTGAACTCCAGTTCCTCTAAGGATCAGCAAGCATTTATAACTGCTGCACCAGCTCTCTAGACCATTGTGTTGTCTTGATTCTATAGATTATTTCACTTTGTCAGTGGTCTGTCTTTGTACCTGGCTCTCATGTACAACTGAGGGGTGTTAAATAGAGATTGCATAAGGGTTGCAATTGTTTTTCTACCTGATGTTTAAAAGTCTTATGTAATTACAGCAAAGTCATGGAAAATCTAGTGTTAAGAATTGGATCCACCTAAGAAATTAGTATTTGCCAATCTTCCACAAATTCTCCGTTAATTCCAGGAGCATGTCTCTACGTGCGCATGCCCAGCTGATTCATGGTCGGTGGGATCCTTCTTAGAGAGCACTTTAATACAGCATTAGCAAATTGACTGTTTATCATCCTGTGGGTATATTGATAATTCACACACTTACCTTTACTGACTATTAAACATGAATTAAACATAAAAAAAAAGAATTGGATCCAAAGTGCCCTACCCCTCAAACTCACATGTTGAGGGCCCGGTCCCTTGCTGATGACACTTTTGGAAAGTGTTGGAAACTTCAGGAGATGAAGCCTAGTTAAAGGAAGTACATCTTTGGGGAATAGTATATTAGTATAACCCATCCAACTCATTCTTCTTTCTTTGTTAGCTTCTTAATCACCATGATGTGGACAGCTTTACTCCATTATGCGCTTCTTACCACGAGGTGCTGCCTCATCGCAGGTCCAGAAACAGCAAACAAATACACCAAACACCCTGGAACTAAAGTGATTTTTTCCCTCTGCTACGTAGATGTTCTTAGATATTTGTACTATGAATTTAAGCTGAACATCACACCCCATGCTTGCATTATAGTGATTTCTTAGGCACTGTTATAAGTCTTTTGAGTTTATGTATTCCTCCATAGAAATATGGTTTAAATTATTGGTCCTCCATTGGAATTCTGTATCTCAGAACTGTTCATTCACTACAGCATGTATGTCAAATGTGTGTTTAGTATTTTTAGATAAGGTTCAGATGCTTTTCTGTGTCTGTTTACAAGAAAGCTATAGTCTGACTATTTGTGAGACTAAGCAAAACCCAGTTTGGAGCCCCTTGATACAGGATATCTGTAATGATAACTGTCAAGGATTCAAACAGTGAATACTTTGTGGGAAATCACTTAATTCTATAAATTATATTTGTAATTAGATTATCTCTTCATTTTTTTAGTTAGATTATTTTCCAGTGAAAATTATGCTCTTTTGTTTTAAATATGTAAAGACATTTTGCACATGGAATAACAATTCTTTCTTTCCAATTTTGTATGCCATTTTGTATAAAGAAAATGTGTCTCTCTTACTAAATTATTTTAGATTTTGGCAAATGACAGGAGTAAAATTTCTTTGAACTTAAATGTGTTTTTTATCAAGCATAATTATATATTTCTAATTATTTAGGTTAGTATGCGGAGTAGTGGGGTTTATTGTGACACTTTAGTAAATGTTCTATTATTCTCTTTTTACTAGTTGCTTTCTTCCACAAATACAATTATAAAAAGATGTATATGAATTAATACAAATGAGACACCAGCAATCGATGTCTCTTTAATTAAAATAATAAACCTGAAGCCGGGCGGTGGTGGTGCACGCCTTTAATCCCAGCACTCGGGAGGCAGAGGCAGGCGGATCTCTGTGAGTTCGAGGCCAGCCTGGGCTACCAAGTGAGTTCCAGGAAAGGCGCATAGCTACACAGAGAAACCCTGTCTCGAAAAACCAAATAATAATAATAATAATAATAGTAATAATAATAATAAACCTGAATTGGCTAGGAAGACTGCACAGGCTCTCTAGTCACTATTTACTAGAGAGACACAGGTAGTGGTATCTGTTCATGTCTTCTAAAGGCACACATTGTCCAGGAGGCCCTGGTGCCATGGTTGTCTCATCATTGTCCTATTGTGTAGCTGCAGAGGCTGCTCTGAATTCTGGGTTTCCCTGGTGTGATATGCCAAGAGACAACATGCTATATTTGATTTTTCTGAGCAATGTTGAAATTCATTTAGAAATATGTTTTAATAGTTCAAGAGACCAAAAACATGACAGCATTGCTTCTTTGAGTCATGTTGCCCTGGGATTATAGCATCCTTCCAGGCACATCCTTAAAGCTCTCAGTTGGCTTCTCTTTGAAGTCAGATTTTTACCACTTAAGAGTGGTGGTCTTGCCACTATGCTAAATGGTAATTACCCATGGCTTGAAAGCACTGGCAATATCTTTAATTGCAGTGTATAGAAAATGCTTTAAGGATTCCATGAGTCACACCAGCAAGGACTTAGCCTTACTTCTTGAAGATTTCGATGAATTTCTATGTAGAATTTATATTATGTTAAAGGCAATATGTTTTAGACATTAAATCCCATCTACACAATAGTAATTAGTTTTAAAGATAATTTTTTTTTTTACTTTTATAGTCTTTCTTTTAGACTCCTTGGGATTTTTGATAGAGTTTAAAGTATTTTGTAAGGAGCAGGTACTACTACATACTCAAAACCTGAAGATCAAGTCATCCAAAATTTTGGCATGGGTGTGGAAGGTTCAGGAAGACCCATCCCTAGTTGGGAAGCTGTTGTCAATAGCTGGCTACTGGTAGAGCAGGAGCCAGCTCTCTTCAGAAATGTGATGCAAGAGAGGCTTCATATCCTCCAGTAAATGATTCTACAAGCATGCATCACTAAGTAGATTCAGGGGGGTTAAAAATTAAGTGAATGAAGTTAGGAGGAAAAAGTTGTGGATGGGTATAGGAGAGGAACTTGAGAAGGACACTTGATCAAAGCACAGTTGTAGTATGAGTTCTAATTGGTCTTAATAATAAAAGCCCAGAGTCAGATATCAAGGTGAAAGCTGAAAGATCAGAGAAGCAGAGCAGCCAATCACTAGGAAGACTTCTTACCTTTAGGAATACTCAGACTGAAAGGGGCCGAGCTCCTGTCTCCACCTGCCTTATCCCTTTCTCTCTCCACCCAGACACATCTCTTGCTGTTTCTTCCTCCCAAGTACTTGGATCAAAGGCATGAGATCACAAGTGCTATGAAGGTGTGGGCCACCACTGCCTGGCCTCTAGTGGCTAGCTCCCTACTCTGATCTCCAGGCAAGCTTTATTTGTTAGAGCACAAACAAAATATCACCACACACAGTACATACATGTATGAAATTATCAAACAATCAAACAAATTTCAGAAGGATAATCATGAGTGTAATTGAATAAAGATTATAGCACTAAGCCATGTTTTGGGAGAGCAGAGTAGCATGATGGTCAGGTGATAATCAGTGGGGTGGGAAGTATTGTTAAAGAAATGCAAATCAGGGTGGGAAGATCAAAAAAAGGCGGTCAAGAATCTACATATTTACCTTGTTGCTAGTTATGCCCTCCTTCTTACTTTATGTAAGGACATTTATTATGTGCTTCTTATGTTTTCGACATGATTCCCCCCGTCACCAATAATCATTCTCATTTTTCTTTCATAAATGTGACTTGAGTTGTGGCTCTGTCACCCTGTCATGCTTACACAATGTTACCCTTGTCTCCCCTTGTAGTGCTATCAAAGACCAGCTCCATGGTAGTTACCAAGAAAATAGGCCAAAGGCCTTTGTGCTGTGTCACAATAAAAGGTATTAAGATCTCTTTTAAGAAAAACAAACATCTTCTTTTCAAGCTCTCTGGAGAGTGTGGGGGAGTTACTTCTAGAAGAGCGATGTAGGAGCAGTAGCATGTCCTGGTAAATTGGTTCTTTAACTAAATTGTCAAAAGTGTGGACTTGGATCAGGATTTCTGAGCTTCAGAATTGTTACTACTATGCAGTACTGAACACGCTTGTAATATTTTCCAGCATTACCTGATTTCTATATAAAAGGACCTAGTTGTATTCCACAGAGTCCTCTCTCTACACTGTAAAATTAATTCTATTATTTTAAATGTAGCTCTGCAGACAGGGAGTTGAACATCTGTTACCTATTTGTTCATTTATTGGATCAGGAATTACTTATGTTCATTTATAAAACATGAATTAGTAGGAAGAGACAGGACTCATTAGCATTATCTCTTAAATTTATATTTAATAATCTTAAATCACTAGGAAATATAACTACTGAAAATTTCAGCATTCAATATTGGACTGTGTATATGTTTTAAAATTCCACAAAGCAAATCATACAATCATGTATCATATCTTCATGATATTTTTGTATTTCAGAAAATTAATTAGGAATAAACAGTTATAGAGTCATTACAATTGACCTCATTTAAAATTTCTCACAATATAGAGAAATGCTTATTGGTTTCTTTTCTGTCACAGTGACCTATTCTTGCTGGTGCTCTCTTTGCATTCTATGAAGCTTTACCTTTTGGCTCACTCTTCCTTCAAAGAATCTTTTCATTCATTTTTATCTGCCAGTTTAAAGGGTTGCTAGTAAAGTTGAATGCCCTACCCAAAATGAGTGTTCCCAGGAATTGTTACTCTGTGAAGTTCACTTTATCACAAGGAATAAAACAGAAATATGATCTCCTTAATCTTGATTCTATTTTCCACATGTTGCATAACTTCCACAATCAATACAGCCAGAGCAGCTGAAAGTTAGGGGACCAAGCTGCTTGTCTTCAAATCCCTTTGCACTTAAGTAGTGGGTGTGAAAACAGAAATGTAAGAAACAGAACACGTGTGATATATGAATCAAAGTGTAGAGCAGGTTTGGGGTGAAACAATGCAATCCTTGTAGCTACTGCTAATGCTTCATTCAGCAAGTGTCTGAAGAGGACAGGGTGCTCAATGGCAGAAACGGTCTCAAGGAAACAGATCCTCCATTCAGCTCCTGCCCTAATAGTTTACTGGGTGAAGACAAGTTTGTTCATGTCATCATTACCTGCTTGCCTGTAACTCTGGCTTCTCTTCCTTAACCAGTCAAGGTGTTTTATGCATATCACATGGTGGCAGAAACACTGCAGTCAATGAGTATTTCCTAAGCATTGTAACTTAACTTCTTTGGTTGGCTCTAGGCCCCCAAATACGATTATAGAGATGAGGTAGAATTCATACAGCCCACATATCTGAAAACTAATACCTGAGTGTAATTCAGGACCATATGACAGTGATGTGTGTAAGTGATGATACTGGTGTAAACAATAATGATTTTCTATGCTGTTAATCTATATATTTTATATAATGATTTGTAGGTGAAATACTAAAGACCTCATGTCACTTAATCCAGGAGCTGTTGAAACTAGATAAGGGTAAGCTAGGTTATGGGTAACAGAAGTGCGTAGCATTGGTACTATACAGATATTTGTATTTCCTGTGTGTTCCCAGACTTTCTTTTATCCTCCTTTACTCACCCCCACCACCGTGGGCCTTGTTTATGTTTTCAGAAAACCATCTCTACTATGATAAAAGCTCTAATATTTCTTGATTTCGAAAAATATCATTTAGAGGCAAGTTGTATTGTTTCTTAGTAAGTACTGCAGAAAATCATAAGAACATCCATTATTCTACATTGACTTTCTTTGATGTGTTTGGTACCAAGTGCTGCTCATATTGTCCGCCTACCTAGCTGCATAGTGATTACACAGAGTGAGGGGCAGAATGTGCCACTCTTTATGATTGGCTACAGAGTCGAGAATGAATCTTCTTGGTATAGTCTTCATGATATAAACTATGAAACTTATTTAAAGAAGTTCTAGCTCTCCATACTCTCATATTGACATCCTCACCTGAAGAATTTCATACAGATCACTGTATAATACTTCCACTCACCTAGTGTGGTGGTGCATGCTTTTAATCCTGGCACTCCAGAGGCAAAGGCATCTGGATCTGAGGTTGCGGATTTCCTAGTCTACAATAGAGAGTTCCAGGCCAGTCAGGGCTACATAGTGAGACCCTGCTCAAAAAACAAATAAAGTCCTGACTTCCATTCTTCCATACTCCATCTCCATCTGAAGAATTTCATACACTGTTTTTTGGGGAGGGTAAGAAAACTAAAAAATTGTCCCCTTGTTCTCTAAATATTTTAATAATGATGTTGTACCAGTTTGTGAATGTTATTGAGACTGTGAAATATTCTGAATTAGATTTTGGAACAGTATTATGTATAACATAGGCAAAGAATTTTTTATCCTCTTGAGAATAGAGATTAGTATTAATTGATGTTTGTTTCTACAAAATTAAGAGCAAGACATCTTTATTTGAATGTGAGAACATATCCATCCAAATAAACTTATGTCTAAGCTATTTTCATACAATAGAATATTGAGAAAATATTCAGAAAACAAATAAAAATTTTATTTTCAAATATTATATCTATTATAATCTTGTACAAGGGTATATTTTAAAAAAATGTGTTCTACTTACATTTGTTTTTGTGTTTGGCTTTATTACAACTGATTCTTGTCCTTGTCAAAATTTCAAATTTTTCTATAATATTTTTATGTATTACATACAGCATAACATGAAGTCACAGAATTAACACATTTTGACACATTATAGCATTAAAATACAATAGCTATAATTAGCATATTATACTATTATAGAAGTTATAGTGATAGATAATATAAAATCTATGTGTTTGTTTGAATGTAGTTTAAAATATAGCATTTTTGTTGGTCTTTCACTATGAGTTACACATATATCTGTAGCCTCATGGACTTGAGTTCTTTGAGGATATGAGGCAATATATTCTGACTTGCAACATCTAAGGCAGCATGAATATTTCCAAATTTTAGTTTCTAAAAGTACCTTTCCAAGCAGTTAGATTCCTTTTAATAGTAATAACTTCTCCCCTGGGAGAAAATATTCTATGTCACATTAATGCTTAAAACCCTAGATGAAGGTGGCTTCTTTGTAGCAGGGCACTTGAGTATGTATATATTGTTAATTCTATAGTGAGTTAAACTATGAATGATCACATTTATCACTGAATTCTTTCATTCCTTAATAATTTGTTTGATAGCATCTTCCATAGATTTTTGCCATTTCAGACTTCACCAGTGAACAAAAAGGCAGAGTTTTCTTCATAGAGTTCTTTTTTGATGTAGTATTATTTTTCCAAGCAATGTCTCCTAAGAGTAAATATCTGCTCTCTCTCTCCATATATATATATATATATATATATATATATATATGTAATTATTAGCAATAAAGTAGCAATAAGGTAATATAATAAATAAATATATAAAAATGATATATATATATCCTTTTCTTTGTTTTCATAGCTGTTATAGATATATAAATGTCCACTATGAAGGCTAGTATGAATGAAGCCTACTACTATGAAGGATAATATCAAGTACTTATGACTAGTTACCATAAATAAGTGAGCACTGATTATGCTAAATAGAGTAGAAAGTTAAAATCATTTCTTTTCATTGTTAATATTAATCATATTTTTATTTTCTATTGAGTAACCTTTCATTTTTAAGATTCCACTAAGAATCATACTTTCAGGTGAGATAATTCCATTGGATGTGAATTTTCTTAAGTTTCCAGTCACTGATTAATTACAAGAATGTCAGAAAATAATTATTTGAAGGCTTTGTGCTTGATGATCTCAGGAAATAATTTTATGCTCCAAAACTAAATTCCACCAAGAGTAGAGACAAATTGAATGGCTTATTCAGAGTCTTTTAAATTCCCACGAAGAGTCTAATGCTGGAAAACGATGTAGAACCAACCACAGAGGCAGTGGACTAACAAGATGCTTCCTCCTAGAGTTACAGACTCCAAGGAGTGGTGGTCCATGGGGAGTTGCTGGTGGCTGTTGTGTCAAGGTTTTCATTTCTACCCTTCATTGACAGGAGCTGGCGCCGTCAGAGCTGTGTCAGGAAATAATGTGCTTTAACACTGGGAGGTGAGAAGGGAGCCAGGAAGGAAACTCGAGGGCCTTTTAAATGATACACAACTGCAGCCAGATACTTATTCTATAGACACAGTCATACTGAGTTGTTTAAGTGTGAAAAACTGGCTCCACTGTTTCCTATTCCCTAAGGAGCTTAACATTTCATCTCACTTTACCTGACAGCAATAATGTGCTTCACCTGCATTTAGCTTTATGAAGCAGATATTTAATGAAATCAAGTAACTGGATTTATGCAGTCATCTATTCAGATAGTCATTAGTGACTAGAGAGAGCATCATAATTACTGTTTAAAATCATTTTTATTCCCCTATCCTAACTGGTTAGTCCAATAGACAAACTTTACTGTGTCCCTTCTTTCTAATTAGCATATCTGCATGAAATTAAAAAGAACTGAAGTTATAACGCTATTAAAGTTGGGTGCTGTTGCAGATTTAGTCTATAAGTTCTTTAAACATTAAATTTGCTTCAGAATTCAGATAGATCTCTGATTTTTATGTTGTGATAGGTGAGTATTTCTTAGTAAAGGGCTATGAGGTTGGTACATCACACTCCTTTTCCATGCTATGCTTAGGATATAAGTGAGAAGTGTGTGCTGGTATGATGACAACCTTTTGTAACAGGGTTGCTGCTGGCTCTGTCCTTTTCAGGCCTTGGACATAGTAGACATATTCTTAGTTAATTACAACTGGTTGGAAAAGTCGTTTCCCTAGCAACTCATGGAGACAAAATGACAGAACCATACGGTAAATGTGATGAAAGGCTTGAGATGCTAAATAGTATGAGTGCAATTCATCTTGAAGAGTCAGACTTGGGTTTTAAGTTAAGAACAAAATAAAATGGCAAGCATTCATGTTTGTTATCTGCCCACTTAGAATATTGATGGAGCACCTGGACATTTATGATCCCCTCTGACCCCCATAGTGATTAGAGTCTTCACTCTTCCCTACATCTCAGATCCATGCCCTACTCTGTTCTCTGAACTAATGTCCCATTCTCATTGTAAAGTGCTGTGTTTACGTCTGCAGCTACTCAAATGCCTGTGTGTAGCATTGTGCCGGTGTTTCTCCTGGGCTGTTTGCTATGTCACAAATAACTGCAAATTGTGGAAAACAGACATTTTTTTCAGTGTGACTGATTCTACTAATATTAAAAATCCCACTGTTGCCAAAGGTCTTTTGCACCGGGGTTAGTGTGATTGTGTTGACCTCACTCAGTTTAGACAGAGAAAAGATACACAGGCACATTTGGGCTGAAGATGCAGCCCAGCAGTAGAATGCACTTGGCTTGCCTGAGGTTCAATCCTAGCTTGTTTTCTCCAGTCCCCAAAATTAACATATGTATTACTTGGGAGATGGTTTCCCTTTTATCTGATTCACAGCTGTTGTTGCTCAGCATATCTTCTTATTGCTAAATCCACTGAACTGTGCTAGAAGAGATGATAATCTCTTATCTTTCTTCTAGGTGGTAGTTTCGCAAGGAGGTGACACATTGAGTGTCTGTAAAGAAAGTGGTTTTGACTTTATATGATATTGACTTTATATGATTGACAGGAACAGTGGGGTGAAATACCAGGCACCTTTTGAACCTGACTGTATAGGCACTATGAATTAATATATAAAAGTCAGAGGACACTACAGTGACACAGAGCAAACACTATGTCCTGACAAGGTGCTGTTGGTGTCATGATTGATCATTTTACTTTGACACTGCAGTAGCTAGACTGATAGAACCATTAAGGACAACAGTTTTTATCTTAATGTACTATGCCAACACAATGAATTTTTAATCAGCCATTTGTTCCTGCCTTTGATGAAGATCATCATGTTAAGCAAAATAAGGTAGATTTTTTAAGACACACATCACATTCTCTCTGATATGTGATATAGATATATATATACATATATGTACACATGTATATATACACACATATAACATCAAAGTAGAACAGAGAGTGTACTCTATCTCTTTCTGTGTGTATGTATGTGTGCATGTCTGGGTGTGTGTGTGTGTGTGTGTGTGTGTGTGTGTGTGTGTGTGTGTGAAAGGGAAACTATTTGGGGAAAGGGTGGAAGTGACCACAGGTGGGAGTATGCAGTAGAGGGTGTATAAGAGCAAGGTACAATGATATATGCATGAAAGTGCCATAAAGAAACCTGTGATTTCTCATACTGTCTGAAAATTTAATAAAAAGGAAATGTATTTCTTCCTGAAATAGTCTTGTCCCAGGAGAACTCAAGGAAGTAGTTGGTGTCACATCTAACACCTCCCCTTCCCAGGGTGATCTATGCCATAAGAAGCAGCTTCTAAGAATTCTCCACATCATGTTTCCAAATACTGTATTTATCACTTATCTTCACATGGACTTTCTCACTGAAGCTTTAGAGATGTGGCTTGTGTCTCTCAATGCATGGAAGTGGTCCTGGGAGAACCATGGACCAGCTTTAAGCCATCAGCTCTGTCCACTACAGTGCTGTGGAAGTGCAGACAGAAGATGAAGGACCAATGGCACACGTGGGCTGATGCAAAGGTTTGATCTGATTCCATGGCAACTTGAAAGGTTTATGGGTGACAGCAAATGCAGACTGGATTCTGAACCTGAACCTCTAAGCACTGTTGCCAGTGTGATCTTGTATCAGCCATCGAACTGTTCACTTTTCCTTTTAAGAAGAGGATCGAATTACTCACCTAATTCAAGAAGAGACAGAAGTGATGTGAGGATTGTGAGCATGAAGATTTAAAAAAAATGTATTTTTTAAAGATTACATTTTCCTGTACTATTTGAAAACCCATAAGTTTTTGCTTATATCAAGGTCCTGGACTGTGTTTAGTTAGAGTCCATCAACTATGATTCTACATCTCAAAAGAATTTTGAAATAGATATTATGAGGTAATGAGTTAGTGAAAGCAGAGTCTGATTCTGGGCAAGATCTTCCTCTTCCTCCTCCTCCTCCTCCTCCTCCTCCTCCTCCTCCTCCTCCTCCTCCTCCTCCTCTTCTGTCTTTTTTACTTAGCTCTACTTTGGTTTTGATTAGAGTTTAATAATGTTTTCTAAAATTATAGCTACTGTGATAAATACTTGATGTTTATATGGAATTTTATTGTTTTTCAAATACTGTGACATTTTGTCTCATTTAACACCACAACAACTTATGTAAAGTTTTCTGAGGTGCCGTTATATGGTGTGATCAAACACACACAGTTGAAGAGAGATAGAACAGAGATGTGAACTTTCTAGTTTCAGATATCTCTTTCCAGTATCAACACAGTCTCATCAAAAGCACAAAGATTTTACCTCTCAGATTCAGATATAGCCAGGTTAATGATCAATGTGTTATATTGTCGATGACAAAACTTATGCAGTGAAATCAATAACAAATCAAATAGTTTGCTCTCCCAGGCAGTCCTTATAGCCATTCCTTATCCTAATTCCCTAAACCACAAACCTTCATATTCATCTTTAATAAGCAAAAACTCCTTTTAATTGACTTGACCACTTTGGGGATCATATGTCATCATGTATTATAAAAAATATATTTATGTGTTTTCTAAAACTCAGTTTAGATTTGGTGCTTTCTACATTGGCAATTAAGTCCAATTCAACTTGTTTGTAATTTAGAGAAAACAGTATTATCTGATCTAACTCACCTACTTCTTAATATTTTATTATTAGCATTGATTATTAAATACTGAATTCTAAATTCAAGAAAATTCTACATCTATGTCTTTGCATTTTGCACATTTACTTCTGAGTTTTGTGAGCAGGAAGCGATAGCTGTCCTGAGTCATGGTCACTGTGCTTGCTGCTTAGTTCCCCTTCCTTATCTGCTGTCAGGCTCTCATACTGTAAATGAGCTATGAAAATAACATCCAACGACTATGAGGAAACACACCAATCCTCATGCTGTGCTACTCTTAAATGGTTTTCATTTTGCTTTGACCTATGGCTCTACAGTGCTTCACACAACTCTGAATATGCCAGCCAGCTTGACTCTGTCCCATCAGACTATCTCATATACATCATTGCCTATTCCATGCCATACCTTCTTTATGCAAATTGTCCAAAGAGAAAGGCTCAATTTTGTTAGTACTTTAGCCTTCAGATCACAGATGGTGTCTGTAACATATAACTTATTTATTGGTTTGGAGATTATAGATGTGAAAAAAATCAAGTGACTTGAGAGAGCATACCCATTCTGTTAGTTTTCTGTTTTCCTTGTTCATGACACTCAGACTCCATAAAAACAGAGACTATTATATTCTGAAAACAATTGTGAGAGTTCATGCAACTTTGTATTTGAAAGTTTTAACACTGTGAGGTGTTCTTCAAATCATCATGTTATCACAATTTTGTATACATTTTACTTCCTGTAAATATATCTTTTTTTAGTTGAGGACTGGATAATTTCCATAGCAGCACAACTAGCCTTTATACTTAAATTCCTGTTTTTTTTTTTATTACATACATCTAGACAAATCATTGGAAACATAAAATAGGACATTGGTTCCTCACTTTATACTCTTCAACAAAGCCAGTCCATATGATTTATATGATATTCCCAGATTCTATCTCAGGGTGTGATATCTGGGCATCTAAGCCTTTTATACATCTATACTCAGCATCCAGAGCCTCTCTTCCTCCCACTGCAGTCTTCAATCTCACTCCACCAGGATGTATCTACCCAAGCTGTACCCATAAGACAGCGGGTCTTCTCTCAGCAAGCTATGTTCTTCCGTATGTGTCGTTGCTTTGCCTCATTTTCCCTTCCCCCACTGGGGAAACGGTTAAGTGTTTATCCCTACAGTTTACTGTTAGAACCTTCTCCAACAGACTCTCCCTTTTCCTTGTAGAGGTTTTTGTTTTCACTCCAACAGTATAAATGTGTGTGTGTGTGTATATATATATATATATATATATATACAGTAGACAAGCAACCTATGATTATTGTTCATGTATGCTTTTAAGAGCTAAACAATGAACTCTTTGTGTAGAGCATGGCACAATTGTCTGGATTCCCTGCAACTAGTTGGTATTATCTGTTCCATAAGCATTTGATTAATATTTCTGAAATGAGTTATTATACAAATGCTGAAAATTATATAATTTTTGCATAGCATTATATTCTACCACAGTCTTCTGCTAGAATTTGCTTCATTACTCTCTTACTGGAAAAAACTTGGGGCACTTTCAATCACTCTTCATGTAGATTTGTAGTTTAGTCTAAATTTTTGCCTCATGTAAGTTCTCAGGAAATGTAGTTAGTTCAATGTGAGATTTCCAATAAATAATGTCGTAACTGTTAGCTTAAATCAGGATAAACAAAAATAGTAATTTTATAAGGTTATCTGCAGGCAGGTGTTTTATTTACATAGCCAAATACTGAACCACTCAGCTATCAGCATAAAATATGTTTTGTAATTTTTAAACATAGATTAATTTATATTACAAGACTATAACAACTGGAAGCTAACTAGCATTTTAGTATTTAAAATGAAACTCAAACTCACTGGTAATGCAAGAGATGCTCAAGATACCAATACAACTTTAGTTCATCCAATTAACATGCAGAATGTTGGCAGATAGAAACACTGAGGTCTGGCAGAAATATAAGATATGAGATGCTGTCTTTCCACTGCCAGTGGAAGTGTAGGCAATACAGCTCTCTCAAAAGTCATCTAACATATGTTAGCAAAACTGAGTCTATTTCTTGAAGTGTTACTCTTGGTGGGGGTTGAAGCTTCTCTGACAGGAGCAAAATATACAAGCAATATAGTGACTGTGGCCTCTGGAGTATGACAGGAGAGTAATAAACAAGCAACATAGTGGGTGCGGGCTCTGTAACATGAGAGTTAGAAGCAATGGAACTCATGGCATATACACTGTGTATAAATTGTCAACACATAATATTGGGTTACAAAGTGAGAAATAAAATATAATATTACCTTCTAATATATAATTTCCATGCTTACCCACTACTGACAATGAGATAATAAGATTATGGATTATCTTGTCTGGTAGCACAGTGGAAAATAGTTATATAATTATAATTATATAAAGTTCTAAAACTACAGTTGTTTTCTTAGGAAACCAGATATATAAATGAATTTATTAGAAGTGAGAAGTGTTTAACCCCTAAGGTATGGCTGTGACATAACAGGATTGCTATCCTTTGCTTAACAGTCAAAGCTGGCTGGCGTTGTTGTGTTGTTCCTTGTGACTTTTTTTCTTGCTGAGAAAGGTTTTGATGATGAAAGGATAAAGAAAATCAATCACAAGATATTTAAAGTCTTTATACAAACTCAAAAGATTTGAAAGGTATTTAATAGTAGTTTTGCATGAATAATAGTTTTGTTAAAATCTGGAGATGAAAATCAGCATTGACTCTGTCTTTTAAGTCCACAAATGTGATCTGGAGGCAAACATAAAGCATAGTGCATGGAGATTGTTTCAAAGCAGAAAAGATTTTGTGGACAAATTTAGAAGTTTTTATACGAGTCAGTGTGTCTTGCCCCTCACATTCCTCCAGTCAGAAGCTTCATGCTTATCTTCTGATTGTTGTTTACTTGCTCATCCCCCTCCTAAATATTGTGATTATTGATTCCTGTTATCTGTGACTTCTCCATTCCACTTCTTTCCTGGTTCACATCAGCAGCCTCTCTGCTTTATAGTCCCCTCACTGCTGTCCTTTGCTTAGTTAGTCTTCTAAATCTGTCACCAACTTGCTGAAGATAAACTTTCCTGCAATTCACAGTCATCTGGACTTCTGGGAGTGATGTCCCAGACCCTTCCCAAGATAGGCTAATGCTCAATACTTCTCTCTGTACTGGTGAGCAAAATGTGATTTAAATGAGATAAACAGAAGCTGCTCTGAAGCTGCTCCAGGAAAAGGGGGACTTGTACTGTGTTCGTTCACTTTGCTGTCAGTACATCTGCTCACAGAGATGCATCAGCACAGTCTACAGATTGGTGGAGGGCCCTTTCCTCCAAGAAAGAATCCTAAAGCTTAAAAAAACTGGTGAACTCAATATGTATTTCTTCAGAAAATGCAGTATTGTCTCACGTTGACATTTAAAACAACAATAAGGACTAAAAGAAACCTAATTTATTAGAAAGAAGCTCAATCTATGTATTTATGTATCCTTCACATTTCCTTCTATTACTGTACCTTATACTAGTTCCTTGTAGGAAAAAGTCTGTAAAGATTATAGAGTGCAATACTCAAAATTCCCCCTTCTCCAAATATACATAATATATCAAACAACACTATTGATGTACTTGTGCCTCCAACCCAACACTATTACATTTATAATGAAGAATGCCACAGATATTTAACCTGAAAATTCACTCTATGTAGCTAAGTCAGAGCCATGACCCTGAGTTCTAACCACAGACCTATAGAATGGGAGTTAGACATTAGCAAGATCTACTGAGTTCTTTACAAAATTCCATGCTAGTGTTACTTTAAAATTAACTTAGACTAAAGATATGGACATAATCATGATGGAATGTCTTTGTTATTACTATAGTTTTAAAGTATAAATAACAAAATTGGGAATCAAGCCATTAACTTGTTATATTTTGGCCATTTTCTAGTTCCCTTTGGGGATAAATAAGGTATTATTTCATGCAGTATGGTTCTCTGTAACCTAAATGAGGAGATCTATTTTCAACCATTTGTTTAGACAAAGAGACAAAGCTAGTCCATTTCGGATTTCTTTGTAGAAAGTCTTTGTAAGTGAAACTAATGAATCTTGATTCAATAAACTTGAATGAATGTGCATTTTGCCATAGTTGAGTGATCTAAGCACTCTGAAGTCAGATGTGCTTTCAAAATACTTGCATAAATACAAATTCTTAATTATGATAATTTTTAGGGTATTTATCTTCTCCTGGTGGTTATTGCTACTTTGCCCAACTTTATGTGTTTTGGATAGAGAAGGAAGTACAATGCTTGCATTCCTGTGGTTGCTATAGTAATGAGAAAAAACTGCAGCTGTGAGTGTAGACTTGAAGAACAAGGCTGAGGTCATTTCAGCCCTGGAGACTTAGTAAATATTAATTGTTAAGAAGAAAGCTCTTGTTCTCACTCTTTAATAGCTGGTTTTTTTTATAAGAGCCAGAAGTCTTTATATTAAGATAAATTGTGGCTCATTATTACTACTCCTTAATTGCATTCCACAGGGGTGTATGTTGAAATGTTAGCTAAAATTCTAATCAGTGGGATTTTGCCTTCAATTTAATGAGTTCTCTGGAACAGTTGATACTCTATGACAGTGAAGTAAAAATATCCAGATTCTTGATTACATACAAGTTGTATATTGTCTTAAGGAGCAAAGGCCCATTCTCTTTTGGTGTTCCTGAGTTAAATATTTTACTGAATAGAAGACATTACATTGATAGACTATTTGTCCGGACAGTTGTATAGAATGTGTATATAGATGAGTCCTATATCCTATACATATATCAGTAAAATTCTCTGTATTTCACAAAGCCCAGACCACTGTGGAAACCCCAAGTAACCAAGATTGAAATCTTAGTTGATTCTCAATTATCATCTCCTTTTACTGTTTCTATAATTATTTTTGTTATTATTAGGTGATGTATCATTATTATTCTTGTGATATGATACAGTGTTCTGATTGGTGATCAGGAGTCAGAAGTTCAAGGTGAAAAGCAACTGTCCTAAAGACTACAAATGAAGCTGAATGGTAAGATAACTCAATAGTCATGTAAGACAGGCAATCAGTAGGTTTCCATCAGCACATACCGATCATGTATGGTACCATTGTGTTAGGGATTATGGACACAATGAGATACATAAAAATATTTCTCTGTATTTAGGAAAACCTCACAGAGATATTGAGGTTATATTACTGTACATATTATACTATATATGTGCTGTCCTGGCTAGTTTTATGTCAACTTGACACAAGCTAGAATCATCCAAAATGAGGGACTCTAAAATGAGAAAATGCCTCCATAAAATTTAGGGCATTTTCTTAAGTGATTAATAGGAGAGGGCCCAACCCACTGTTAGGGGTGCCATCCCTGGGCTGGTGGTCCTGGGTTTATAAGAAAGCAGGCTGAACAAGCCATGGGGAGCAAATCAGTAAGGAGCACACCTCCACAGCCTCTGCATCAGCTCCTGACTCCAGGTCCCTGCCCTGCTTTAATTCTTATTTTTGAATTCCCCCATGATAAATAGTGCTATAGAAGTGTAAGCCAAATAAACCCTTTCCTCTCCAACTTGCTTTTTGGTCATGGTGTTTTGTCACAGCAATAGAAAACCTAACTAAGACATGTGTACATATGCTATACATATATATAATAGTTATATATGCACATGTAGCTTTAAAATATTTTTTGCTTTTATTGATTCTTTGTGGATTTCACATCATGCATTCCCATCCCACTTATCTCCCCATCTCCTCGCATCTGTCCTTTCCCCTTGCAACCTTCCCTCTAAATAAAAAAAAAAATGTAAAAGAAAACCCCAAACCCAAACAAAACAAAGAAACAAAACAAAAATGAAGAAGAAGAAGAAGAAGAAGAAGAAAAAGAAGAAGAAGAAGAAGAAGAAGAAGAAGAAGAAGAAGAAGAAGAAGAAGAGGAGGAGGAGGAGGAGGAGGAGGAAGAGGAGGAGGAAGAGGAAGAGGAAGAAGAAGAGGAAGAAGAGGAAGAAGAGGGAGAAGAGGGAGAAGAAGAAGAATCTTGTCATGGAAGCTGTAGTGTGGCCCATTGAGTCACAGAGTTTACCCTTTAGTCCATTCATCTTTACTTGCAAGTGTTCATTGCCAGGAGTCATTGATCTAGTTCAAGATCTCTAGCTTCTGCTACACCATCAATAATGGGCTCTCCCTGGGGCTCTTCTTGGATATCCTACTGTCCTGTGGCATAGAGATCCTGCTGTTTTGGATCTGTAGGTTCATCCCCTTTGCATGCTCCAACATTTCATAGATTCAGTGGATGCTGGAGTGGGCCAACTCATAGCCCTGATTCTGGGCCTTGGTGGTAGCTGGGTTGGTCAGCTTGCCAGCTTTCCATCATCATCACTTCCCCTGGGTAGCTTTCCAGTAGTGCCTTGGCTAGCTCACCCAATTCAGCCTACAGAAAGGAGCAGAGACAGTTCTCCTGCTCCTAGGCCTTTAGATCTGGGTCCCCAGCTCTACTGTTTTGCCCAGGCAAGGTGCAGGGCCCTCTCTCCTGATTGATGTGGGGGAACACAAGGGGTATCAACTCTCCTGCTCTCACCCCGTTAGTGCTGGCTCACCTGTGCCCTCGACCACAGAGTCAGCTCTGCTGTGCTGCCCAGGTGGGGTGCAGGGCCTGCTTTCCTGTGTGCTGCAGCTGGTGTTGAGCAGGGCCAGCTAATTCTTTCACTCTGTGACCCCAGGGCCAGCTCTCTCACAGAAAGAGGCAAGGGGGCAAGGCTTGTTTCTGTCACCCACGCAATCCCAGGGCAGAGCGGCAGGATCACCTCTCCTGCTCTCACACCCTCAGGGCTGGTTCAGCTGCATCTGTCCATCCTCAAACGGGGGCAGCTCTTGTGTGCTGCCCAGAAGGGAAGCAGAGCCTGCTTTCTCATGCTCTGCGGCAAGTGAAGGTCAGGGCTAACTCTCCCATTCTTGTGATCCCAGGGCCACCTCTCACCTGCCACAGGTAGTAATGGGTGGGAGGGGCATCTTTCTGTCACCCTGCATATGTAGCTTTCACAGGACCCAGGCATGTAGGGAGTGCTGCAAAATGTGAAGAAGAGGAAAGTGCTGGATTACAGTAGCGCTAAGGATTGCTGAGTAAGAGTGGAATCTGAGCTAGATGTCTTAGTTTCCAGCCTGCATGCTGTCATTTCCTGCTTGCATCATTTAATGCCATTTTGTCTATTTCCACTTTTGTAAACTCTGAGAGTAGTTTGTAACACAGCAGATGTGTTATTAAGAGACTGCGATTACTAAAATTTAAAGTTAAATGAACACCTATGTGTCTGTTAGTAACCTCTCTGACTTATAGCAAGTTCTGTATAGATGTAAGCCACCATTGTGATAAATATCAAGACAGTGTTATGTCTACTCCAGTAATTTACTTGATATCTAACCTTTGGCATTAATGGGCTATGGTTTTGGAATGCTGACAGTTTTAGAGGTCCTATATAACCATTCTTCCTGGATCCATTGTGTTAAAAAATTTTAATCCTGGGTTAGAATATATAGAGCTGTCTGAAGCAATTCTACTAGAGTTTGTGGGGCAATTGATGATGATTATATTGAGAGTTTCAGTTACAAACATGAACTCATCTTTATTTATGTCCAAAATATCTTCTTAAAAATGACTTGTCCTTTCCAGTTGGTGGGCATAAACATTTTGTCATTTGACTATGCCATGCTGAAAAATCACTATAGAAAATTTATGTGTGATCTTAACATACCCTTCAAATCTGAGGATCCATATTCATCCTTTCTATGTATATAATTCAGGAAGTGTGTGTGTGTGTGTGTGTGTGTGTGTGTGTGTGTGTGTACATCATCACGTATTATTTTATTACTATTCTCTGACCCTTATTAGCAGTACCAGTGGGTTGAAGACTTTATATATGGGCAATGGACACTGTTCTTGCCCTCCTGTGTCAATACTGCCAGGGATTTGATGTAGATGTATATTCACAAAAAGCCTTAGGCATTATAGACTAAACAATGAAGAAGTGATATGCAGTGGACTGCAGAATCTGTCCAATGATTCCAGAGTTCAGTAAAGCTTAGCAAGGTTGTTGCCATTCAAAACTTAGTGCTTCGTCTTTAATATCCCTCAAAGTGTCTCATCTTAGCAGATTCTTAGAGGTCTTTATGTCATAATTATGTCATTAATTGATTCCATAAATTCAGTGTACATCCATCTAACTTAAATGTTAGAATGCAAATGTACTTCCTTTTGCAAGCAAGTTGTTCATTGGGAAATTCCAAGTCTGCTAGAATTCTTTGCTCTCTGATGTGATCCCAGCTTGTCATTATTGATTTCTTTCTAAATTCATGACCTTCAACTGGGAGGAAAGAAAGTACTAGAAGTGTCCCAAACTACTCCAGTTTCTGCCAGCAAGGGCTTTATAGTCATTATAAATTCATCCACTTCTTTGGAATTTATTAGTACCACTGATATTAGCTGAGTATCACCAGTAAATGACAACAGGTGCTGAGCTACTTTCATTCCCACTCAGGCACTGAATCAGCAGCATGTCCCCCCTCCCTCCCCCAGTTAGCCCAGCAATTCTTATTCTACTGTTTCTAAGCAGGAATCTGTAGGCTGCTAATGTGCATCTCTTCATCAGACATCAATAATGACTTTCAGTTGCAGAAGTTCATCATTCTTTTACTATTGTTTGAAGAACTGTATGCTCTTCATTCTATTGTGAAGAAGCTAGTTGTCACCTTTAAGAAAATGATCTCAAAGGTGCTGTGTTCTTCTGAACCTTTTCTAGCTTTTTTCAAACTACTTTTCCTCATAGGCCCAAACTGGAGACTGTAAATTGTCTTTTTCCCCTAATGTTGCTTTTCATTTTTTTTTTTTTTTAGATAATTCTTCAATGCTGACTAGCAATTTTCTGGATTCTCTAATGAAATGAAAAATGTAGAAATATCCAAATGCATGTAGTTTCTTCTAAGGCCATGAACTATTCTCCAGAATTAATAATCCACCCATAAGTAGAAAGACGTGGTGCTCTAGTTCTGGGCCTCATGCTGAGGAAGCATTAGTCCATCAATCATTCTTTTTGTCCTCAGTCAATGGACAGTTCTGTGTGGTATTACTGTGATGGGTTGCTGGGTGATAGTGAAAATAACAGAGAAAGAAATTTTGCTCAGAAATATGAGGTTGTGCACTCATGGGATAAATAAACAAGTACTTAACAATATATTTCCTGAGCAGCACTAACTCATCTTGAGAAAGCTCTTTGGGCTCCTTCATATGAAGAATAACTTCAGGCATTTGTTAAATAATTCTTCCATGATGACTAGAAGTATTTTCAGTGGAAAAAAAGAGGGAAGAGTTACACATAAGCAGAGTAGTATATTCAAAGAGAGGTGAGACTAGTAGGGACCTGGACTGTTTGAGATCTTTGACGTGCTGGTGTGTCTGGAGCTCAGGTGGGGACAGTGATAGGAGATAGGACATCAAAGTACTCTTCAGGATAGTGCATGGCATGCAAAAGCATTTAAGGTTCATTCAAAGGAGTTTGTTATTGAAAGATTTCTCAAAATTGATGAAATTCTTCCAGCATAAGTCAAAGAACAAATGCAAAAGTTGCCAATATGCCAGCCTTAGTAAAGTAGAGACAAGGACATTAAGGAAGGCACAAACAGGAAAAAAAGATGTTATTGATTGAATTGATGGGAATGAGTGACTGACTAGATGTCATTCATGAAGTGGGGATGTTGGGCTCTAAGGAACTAGATATGGTATGGGTGTTTGAAAGATGGATGCACACTACATAAAGGAGAGCCTGTTTGTGTCCCAGTGTGTGAGACAGAGATGGCCATTGTGAAGCACACTATCAATTGGTGCCAAGGGTGTACACATTGTCTTGTGGCCAAATTTCTGAACTCTTCTCCTCCTGAAAAACTGAAATACTTATTTCATTTAAAGGATAATTCCCTTTTCTCACTTATCCCAGCTTCAGAAACATTATTTTATATTCTGCCTCTAAGGATGACATTCGAAGCCTCATGTTAGTAGACATATACCCCCTGCCCCTGGTGTGTGTAACTGACTTATTTACTTTAGTATAATGTCTGTCACATTCTCCCACATTACAGAACATGCCAGGGTTTACTGAGTTTTTAAAGCTAAATAACATTCTGTTGAAGGCATACACCACTTTGTTTTTACCCGGTTCTCCAGAGATGGCTGTTTGGATTGATTCCAACTTCTGGCTATTGGATACTAAGTATTGCAGGAAACCAGGCTTCCATGACCAGGGATGTTCTCAGCTTATTAATCTTTAAGGTGTGAGTGTTAGAACCTTGGCCTCGTGGGGAGTTTATGAATTAAGCCTGTTAATAAGGATTTAATATAATGAATTTCTAATGTATTTTAGTCACATTTATTGTATACAGATGATAAATAGCGGCTTAGCAGCAGAGGAAGAAGAGAAGCTGTATGAGGTCACCTTGTGCTGACCTGTTTGCTAATGAGGCTTGACACAGGAACAGGATTAAAGCAGTCTGCTTAGGGCAAACCTCCACCAACTTCCCCGATCCTGTTCTGATGTGTTTCCAAGCTTACCATACAGCAATTTCATTTTTATACTGCTTCTGATGTAAACCAATGCCTGATTTTTTTTAACTAATAAGAGGATCACATTGCAAAGAATTTTGACGGCTGAGGAAAGGTTATCTTACATGAAATTTTAGGCTTTTTCATTTTATGTTTCAAGCACATTAGCGGTTATAAAACCTGAAATAGACACATTCATTGGGAAAGCAGAATAAATGGTAGCTGCTTTCTGGCAGATGGAGGAATTTAGTTCAGATCTAAATATGAGCTTTGTTTATTTTTATCAGATTACCAACTCTGCAAATTGGATTAATGTATAATTTTAAATGTGGCAGGCGTAAGGCTTCATAGAAGGGATTTTATTTCTAACTTTTCAGTATTATTGGGTTATTTAAAAATTTTAACTAAGGTTCAATCTTACTGGTTATTTAAAAACTGATATAGGGCAATGATACTCTTTACTCTGCCTCTAGTAACAGCAGCATATAAAATGATGGTATTTCTGTAACAGACTACTTGAAAGGATGTTGTCTACTGATTGAACTTACTGGCATTTTGTAGGTAAAAGGCAGAGAATTAAAACGGCTACTGAGGCTCTGTGAAAAACAGTCAGGTGCTGCTGAGGAAGGTGCACATTCTGCATTCCAAAACCCAGGTTGTCTTAGACCTGGTCAGGGTCCCCTTGGACTCTTTAAGTAAGGTCAGCTTGTCACTCAAGGTCATGATTCCTGGGGTCTCTACCATCAATTGCCATTTGGCTTAGTGAATAAAAAATCGACTTCACTGTGTAACGTCTTCCTCTACTTTCCAGTTAGGTATTCAGATATCAAAGTGACAGCATGTGGCTCTTCTGGGTGATGATCCCTTATCTGTGAAGTGGGAAAGTATAATGGCCACTACCCACTCATCCACTCCTGCTCCTTGGCCCCAGTTAAGTTCAGAAGAAAAGGGAACTGTGAGGTAACCAGAAGACATCACGGCATAATGGATTCAACAGCATAGCGGAAGCGCGTCTGAATAGGGTCAGGGTATCCTGCTGTGAGACACAGTTCATGCTTGCGCTTCAGGCTTCTTTAAAGAAGATGCAAGAAAAGAAGAGCTGTAACAGTCCATACTCAGACTTGGGTTTCAGAGTCCATAGATGATTTTACCTAGCTGCAGGCTCTCACATTCCCTTGGGTCGCCATGTTGAAACACTACAATGGGTTCTCTTTGTGAAGGGTCTAGTAGGTGGGTTGGGGAATTCCCTCTCTCATACGCCGTTCCTTTTGTGTAGTTAGAATTTCAGGATTTGTCTTCCTTCTTCTTACTCCCAATTCAGAGTATCCTTGGAAGGGATTTTATTAAACTTAATTATTGAACTTTGTCCATACAACAAATAAGATTTTTTCTGAGAACGTCATAGTCCTTGTAGATGACAAATCTCTCAAAACTGCTAATATCTGGGCAATTTCAAGACCTGGTTATATAGTTCTTCAGTCATGGAGCTAGGTGTATTTGGCAAGTGTGAATTGACTCTTTCTTATGGGAGTCTAGACCAGCCTATATGGTTCAGATTTGTAGAGGCAACCACAGGCTTCAGGGACACTGTGGTTGCATAGGTGACCAAATATCAGAATGTCCAGTTTATTCAGAGAGAGGCCACAAAATTGTGTTAGCAAAATGGCAAACTCATTAAGTATAATTCAATTATAATTCCAATTATGATATAAATTAAGAAACTAATGTATGTATTCTAATTGTAATGTTCTTCCTTAGATATATGAAGAAACATTTCATATGTTTAAAATTCAATGAATGAAGACTATAAAAAATATTCTTAAAGGATTATAATCATCCAGAACCATTTCCTATCCAGGGAGTTTGCCTTCTCACTGTAACTGAATTTTGTTATCTGCTTTGTGTTACAGAGAGTTGCATTCAAACATATTGAAGAGTCATAAAAAACGTACCTAGAAAGGCACAGTGTGACACAGACTTTCTAGTTAGCACTTTAAATTTTCTACTTACTGCTTGGATTTTAATATACTTTTAATGATTTTTAGAAGAAATATAATGAGTTTGGTTGATGGATAGCTTAGTTGGCAAAGTGTTAACTGTGCAAGTGTGAAGACTGGAGTTCAGTCCCTAGCACCACATAAAAGCTGGGCATGTGATGGTGATAATCCTCATAACCCTATTTCTGGAGCCCCAGGCAGGAGGACACCTTAGGTCTGCTGGCAGCTGGTCTAGTTGAGCCAGCGAGCTCCAGGTTCAGAGAGAGCCCGTCTCAAGAAGTGGGATGTATGCACACATCAGCATGTACACATACACAAAGAGAATATCATGTACTCTTTCTTAAATGCAGTTAAATTAAATGTAAAATAATTATTGCCTTAATGTTCAAGTTGTAATTAATCCTAGTTGTAACAAATTCTAGTTGTAATTTAATCCTAGAAAAATATCTTTAATGTACTTTATTAACTAGGTATATTTTCAGCCTACTAGTTTAGTAATTGTCTCGAAAGATTATAAATATAATTCTGCCTTTATTTCTATTACACATCAAAGTAAATGTTAATGGGATACTATTTTAGCTCTGCAGTGTATATTAATTATGATTGCAAGTTTAATATTTAATTGAATTTGTACCCACTTTATCAAAAATTTGTTTCAATTCATTTTCACTTGACATTGTCTTGTTAATTGACAGAACATTTATTATTGAAACAGTAACTGAAGATAACATTGTCAATTTTATTTTTAATTATTCTATTTTATTTGACCACTTAAATATATTTTCTTTGGCAAGAAGTAATTTAGATTTATGACCAAACTTGAAAATGTGTGGAATAGTAATTTAATGTTGCTTTAATAATTGTATAATATTTGCTCATAATTAAAATGTGTTTTATTTACTTTCTAACATAGGATAATTTTTATCAATATCCACAGATGCATCCTATTGATTTTTGTGTCATGTGTTTGTTATGAATGTCCTAGTCCTAGGAAGTCAACTCAAGAGAGGTACTCTAAAGGATGTTCATTTTCTTTGTCCCAAGAACCTTCTGGAGGGAAGGTCCCCTGTTGCTGTGTTCATGCACTATGAGGTGATTGAGTGACAGTAGGCAGCTCCTTACCAGGCAAAAGACATTTCGCTCCAGCACATTTGGATCAAAATGAAGAGTCCAGCCTTGGATCATGCAGTCTATTGAATCTAAGCAAACCACGAGTTTTCTGACCTGTGGATCGGGAGGCAGAAGAAAGGAGGGTGTGGTGTGAAACAGAAGTTTCTCCATCAACAGGAAAGAGTGGCACCAGGGAGCACTTCTGGTTCACTTGAGCTGTGGCTCCTATTTACAAGACTTGGCTAAACCCTGCCTTTGCTGTTCATAGTACATTTCTCGTTTTGTTTAATTAAACCAGAAGGGGGTTTAATTTACTTAAATATTGAAAATAATTTATATAAAGTTTTAAAATGCTATTTCAATAAACTAAGTATCATGAATATTTTCCAATCATAATTTTATCCTAAAAATTATCTCTACATTGTATTTGTTTATCAAAATATTCATAATTCAAAACTCTAAGTTTGTGTAAAAATGTTTGCACTGCTATTTTCTTTTTTATTAATTAAATTTATTTATTTTACACCCCAACGGCAGTTTCCCTCCTCTCCTCCCATTCCCTCTCTCCACTCTGCTTCCCACATCCACTCCTCCTCCCTGTCTGTTCAGAAAGGGGCCAGCCTCCCATGGGTGTCAACAAAACATGGCGTATCAAGTTGTAGTAGGACTAAGCATCTCCTCTTGTATTAATGCTGGGAAAGGCAACCCAGTATGAGGAATAGATTCTCAAAAGCCAGCCAAAGCATTAGGGACAGCCCCTGCTCCCACTGATAGGAGTCCTGCAAGTAGACCAAGCTACACAACTGTCACTTATATGTAAGGTTTACTTTTATAATTAATTACATCAGTATTTAGCATGACTATAAGCATAATTTTGAACATATTAAAGAATTTGATCATTTATAAGGTTACTAACCATCAGCTTATATTTCTTAATTATCCTTAACAGTTTGCAATAAGTTAATAGCTTTTATAAGACTAGGACTTTATGTTCCATCCCTGTTAAGTTTAGCCATTAAAAATAATGATTTTGCATTCAAGCTCTTCTAATATCAAAATAAAACTTTTAACCATAGATACAGTCCACAGAGAGACTAGCAGCTCTACTGACTCTTTTTATAGTACGCTATGAATGAAAATGAGCTTCACAAAAAAACAAAACAAAACAAAAAAAAAAAACACCAAAAAACCAAAAACACAAAGTAGCTACCCATGGGTGAAAAGAGGAAAAGTTTATTCCAAACTACCAAGGCTATCTCCTGAGAAAGCAAGGAGAAATAACAGGGGAAAGATTTCTATCATTAAATGAGAATTGGAGAGTGCAGACAGCTCTTAGGGGGAAGTGAAGAAGATCCAGGAATGAGCTGAGAAGAGTTATGAGGAAGCAGAGGATGTAAGTGTCATGGTAACAAGAATTTTAATCCAGGAGATCTCCAAACAGACTGAAAGACATGTCAGAGAGAAATGTCCCAAATCACAGAGGAAAGACACCCCTTTCCACATGACGCAGACCTAGTAGGGTGAAAGGAAGCTTCCTGGCATATCAGTGTGGCTTTCACAGTAAAAAGTAAACAAAGCGTGGGGGGGGGGGCTTCATAGTGACACCCACCAGTAGGAGAGGAGAGACAAATGCTTAGAGCAGTAAGAGGAGACAACAGCTGGAGAGAGGAATAAGTAAAATTGTCCCAAGTGCTGGGATTAAAGTGGGGATAGGGGATCACTTATTGGAATTTCCAGTTTAGTGTCAGGGGCCTGGCATAGCTGTTGTATTTTAGAAATGGTGCACCAGCAGCTTTGGCGGGGCAGGGGCCAGGGGCACAGTGGAAAGTCACTCACACTGTGTGACAGCATTCACATGGGAAGTTTTATTGTGGGGAAGGGAGAAAGAACGAGAGCGAAAGTGGGTGGGTGCTGTGAGAAGAAGAATAAGAGAAAGAAAAGGGAAGAAAGAAAGAGAGGAGGTTACACTACCTCGTGGCAAGAGAGGAAAGGAGAGAGAGCAAGGAGTGAGGGTTTTTTTCTTAAAAAGGACTTTACTTAAGATGATGTTGTCAGAATGCTAGGTGGGTCCCCAAGGGATGTGTCTGCGTGCTAATATTCTTCCCTTTTCATTATTATAAATAGGTGAGTTATGGGTAGCAAGTGGGAGGGGATGAGGGTACTGAACTCTTGACACTGCTTCCTGCTGATTTGGGATGATGTTGCGAGGGGGAAGTTGGGAGTCAGTGTCACACACAGCAGGAGGTGTGAGTGAATAAGCATTCAGTTAGCTGTCATCATGGAGACCTCAGACATCTGTTCCTTGAGGGAGCTGAGAAGACAGGATGCTAGGGGAAAAATACATTGTTATCATCAGCCCCATGAGCAGAGCTAGCCATGAAACAGGTGATAACTGCCTGAAAGAATGGAGTGGAGAAGTGCCATGGTTGTACAGAAGAGGCAAGGGTGGATGAGCCAGATGAATAGCAGATATGCCCTTGAGTCTGGAGTGGTGGTACCAGCAGTGAAGTTTCAGGAGCTTGGTGAGATGGCATGACAAATTGAGGGATAACGTGTTCTTCAGGAGTACCTAAGCCATCACATCTGTGGTTTCTCTAGAGTCAACGAATCAGGAGATAAGGGAGTTTTTATGAGTGGGCATGTGGGTGAAGCCAACCTGCCAGTGTTCACCCGGCTGGTGTCCTCGGTTGGTGCAGCGGCTGGTGATGTATCTGGAGGGTCCCTGAGGGTCTGGCCTTGGCATGAGTCTGGCAAGAGGGGTGAATCTGTGCAGGAACCTGCAAGTGTCTGTCAAACAACTGGAACAGATTGACATCTTGGTGTCACAACAAAAGCTATGGCTTTGGATGAAAAGGTATGAACATTTTCTAGGGCCTGGTTTCAGCCCAATGAAACACATCTTTAAATCTGTAACCAGAGGAAATTTACTGAATGGGAGTGGTTGAGTGAGTGAAGGAGGAAGAGGGAGGCTTCCATAACTTCTCTAATATTTACCTGTCTCTAAAACGTGGGACCAGTGAAGTCCACAGAAATTTAAGGATCCCCAAGACTGCTTGTAGTCAGTGCTCTATCAGTTTATCAAAACTACATTCATCAATGTTAAAATTTTGAACCTCCATTGTTACATCTGAAACCAGTTTATCCTGTACCATTGAGTCTGTAAATGAGGCACACCTGTCTGTACTTTTAACAGGAAACTTATTAATGAGCTACCAATGTGCTTGTAGACTTGGGTTTGGGGGAGAGCTGTAAAATGGCAAACACCATCACATCTGAGAAGGATAAGTAAGTAAACAGAAGTGAGACAGATTTCCAGCTACATATGCAGTCCCAGGTTTCTCCTCCTCCTCCTCCTCCTCCTCCTCCTCCTCCTCCTCCTCCTCCTCCTCCTCCTCCTCTTCTTCTTCTTCTTCTTCTTCTTCTTCTTCTTCTTCTTCTTCTTTTTTGTTTTTTTGAGACAGGGTTTCTCTGTGTAGCTTTGTGCCTTTCCTAGAACTCACTTTGTAGACCAGGCTAGCCTCGAACTCACACTTAAATGGGAAGGAAGCAGTCATATCCACCTCATGATAGGAATTGGTGAGGGAACTGTGGGACCCAAGGAAGAGGTTGAAAGAGAATAGGTAGCTCCCAAGTTCAATAGAAAGTCAACAGACTTACCTGCTACCTGCAGCATCACCCCAGGCTCAGAGAGGGGGATGGGAGTCACCAAGTCTAGGCACCATCAGTCCTCTGCCAGGCTTAGGAGTTCAAAAGCCAGAAGAGTCAGATGCCAGTGTCAGAGAAGCTGGACTTCTATGGCGTGGCATAGAGGACAAGCCTGCACAAGACATTCTGATCTCCAACGTCCAGGCTGCTGGCAGACAAGGCATTGCCTTATGGGTGACTGATTAGAGCAATGCCATGTCCAGTGGCCCCAAGCTGCATTTGACAAAAGCTCTTGGCAGATTTGACTTGGGCTGAGCTTTGGTAGGATGGAACTTCATGGTCAGCTTCTCTTGTATCCCTTGTGGGAACCCTGGTGGCCTCAGGGCAGCTGCCAAGGCCTTCTGTTGCAACTGGGCCTGTTAGGAAGACTCAGCTACCTCTTTTCAGTCATTAAAAACAGCCATTTTCACCAATTTCTGTATGGGGGTTGGGGACCCTCCTTAGCCCCCTTTTTTATTTACTTATTTTTTATTGACAATTCTTTTTAGCATACAGTATACTCTGATCATAGTTTTCTCTCCCCCAGCTCCTACCAGACCCTCCCTATCTCCCCACCCACCAAACTTCAGGCACACCCTTGCTCTCTTTAGAAAACAAACAGAAAACCAATGAAACAAATCAGAATTTTTAAAAAAAGAAATAACAAGAAACACACAAAAACAAAATCCTTAAAAACACAAAATTAGAAACCATATTACACAAACAAGAATCAGTAAGACAAAAAAAATGTCTAAACAGAGCAATATGAGACAAAAAATTCCTATTGTGTTAGCCATCTACTGCTGAGCCTGGGGCCTACCCTTAAGTGTGATTAATATACCCAGTTGGAGAAAACTATTTTTTTCTTTGCAAGTAGATGTCAGTTGGAGATAGCTTTTTGGTTAGGGATGGGAGCTTGTGTCAACTTCCTCTCGTTAATCCTGAGAGTCACAAGAGAAAAACTAGTTCCATAATTTTGAGCCAAATTTGAAGCAAGCTTTAATTAAATACTGACCAGGATAGACACTGGTCAGGCCCACTCTTCGGAATCCCAGGGAGTGGTGATGAGACATGTATTGTAGGAACTTTTTAAGGACAAAATCATATGGCTGCCATATTTTCCATGTGGCTTTGTCATTTTCCAAGAACTACAACTCCCAGCATTCCAGAAAGTTCTCTGTTTTTTAGGCAGGTGGGGCTTACAGATTAACTCTGGCTATTAAATTCCTCCTTTGAGTTTTATCCTGAATTAAATCCTTAACTCTGCAATGGTGTTATTTATATTGGGATCTAAACCATCAATTTAATGGTACCTAGATAAGAATTATCATTTTGTTATTGTATTAATAATATAAGAGAGCTAACAGTAATTAACAGAAGCAGGAGGCCCAAAGGCCCTGTGATGGCTGATATCAGAGTTACTATCTAGAAGAACCTGGAAATGGATGGGGCATCATGCATTTATTTCATCTCAGTTCCCCTTTTTGTAATATTTCTTTGAGTACAGCCAGATTATAGTCCTGAATGGTTTGTATGGAAATAATAATTTTCTCTTCAAACCATATAATACCTCTTTGTTCTGCATAAAGCAGGCCAAGTGCACTACCATGCTATGGAACTATCTCAGTTAACAAATCTACCTGTTGATAAATCTGGGCCCATTTTCCTGGTATGCCAATTGGCATTATAGGTAGCCATTT
>CABHPQ010144232.1:20290-34977 GCA_902168405.1 Peromyscus aztecus | reverse complement strand
TGAGAATCAATGTGCTGGAGACACAATAGAAGTTCTAAAATAGTGAACATTACAGGCTTGTTACTGCTATGCCTTTTCTCCATCATTCATATTGTTACAGTGTAAGCAAAGTCTAGAGTTAAATGTCATTTCTACATCATGACTTATACTTGTACTTGTCTTTTGAATTTCACTCTTGCAGTGGACACAATTTTGACCCCCAAAGAGAATCTGTGAGTGTGGACTTATTTGGAAGAATATCCTTGCTGATGTAATTATTTTGGGATATATAAAGGTGGAGTCTCTTGTCACTCTGACAGGACAGCAGATAATGTAAATAGTGACTAACACTCTATACTAAATATAAAACATTCATTGAACTGTATGTCTCACATTTTAGAATTCATTCATAATAAAAGTATATGAATAAATTCCAAATGAAAAGAAGAAAATATAAAGAATTTAAGACTATTAATGTCTTACAAACGGGAACAATGAAGATGGTATCCAGACCACATAAAATAGTAGGACACCATGAATCTAAAAGAACATAATAATAATCCCAGCAAAACAATGGTTGTAAAAAACATAGCTGAAAAATAATGACAAGATTGAATAAATTCATAAAAAGATATATGAGATAATTGGAGAATTACTAAAATAGTAAAAATATCAATGTTAATATCAATTGAATTCAAGAAGAGGAATGATAAGACTCAATACAAAAATCCACCAAAAATGTATGTATCTGACATTTATTTACTAAATAATGTATACTAATTTATATGTAAAGTAAAAGTAGAGATACAGGAAATACTTGACATTCATGTTATTTTATGGCTGTCATAAAAAAACAGCTCAAATAGAAAATAGATGTCTGATAACATTGCAGCTATTAAAAATACATACATACATAAGCATCCATTTGAAATCAGGAAACACAACACTATAAAATACTTTAAAATTCATTATGTTATTGAGGTTGAGAGGGTACAGATCTGTCATACCATCACTCAGGAAGGAATGGGTCACTACTTCAAGGACAGCTCAAGCTATGTAAGGAAGTTCAAGGCCAGATTGGGCTATGTAAGTAAGTTGAAGGCGAGTTTAGTCTATATTTTGAGAATCAGTTTCAAAAATATCATATTTTTTGGCCATAAAAATACCAATTTTCAAAACCAGAAACCTAGTTAACCTTAAACCTCAATGTAGCAAAACAAGATCATTTTTTCTTTCATTTATTTATTTACATATGTGTTTATATTTGGATTTTTGAGACAGGGTTTCTCTATGTAGACTTGTTGGCCTGGAACTCACTCTGTAGACCAGGCTAGCCTCAAATTCACAGAGATCTGCCTGCCTCTGCCTCCCTAGTGCTGGGATTAAAGGCTGTGCCACCACCACTTGGCTTCATTTTTTATTTAAAGAAAGAATAATACCAGATGGGAATTTTCAGTCCAAGAACACAATAGTAATGAAAACAACACATTATTAGCTTTTGAAAAGGAAGAGGAGGCTGGAAAGATAGCTCAGCAGTTAAGAGATGAGAACACTTTCTGTTCTATCAGAGGACCAGAGTTCAGATCCCAGCACCACATCCAAAGGCTCCTAACTGCTTGTAATTCTAATTGCAAGGGACTCAATGACCCCTTCTGTTATCGGTGGGTACTAGCACGTGCACACATTCACAGAACACACACATACATGGACATAAATGAAACGCTAAAATACATTTTTAAACAGAAAGAGAATGAAACCAAGTTATTGTCAGAGGAAATGGATGGACTCAAGAATACTGATTGGGTGAAATAAAGACTCACCTTGTCTTGTATAAATTGGGACATGACTTCAAAATAGATTTTGAGCCAATTGGCTTAAATAATAAAAATAACTGATAGACTGGATAAATATTGAATGAATTATACATCCAAATGTCCCAGGTATAGTCATTGATGAAGGACATTATACTGGGAGCCTCAAGAACCTTTATTTTAGACTTGATTCCATGAATAATTTCATTATATGACATTCAATGTGTGTTCTTGTCTGTATCTAGGATTCCATAACTGTTAAGAAGTGTTCAAAATAGATGTCAAGATCTTGCCAGCATAAATGTCTACATTTGGATTGCCTCTCTGCACTATTGCTATATTCTTTACTACAACATGCTTATGGCATGGTCTAGTATTGGTGACAAAGTGAAATTCAGACTGTGTTTCTGGATATGTGTATGCTTGTTTGTTTCTGATGCTGATCTATTACAGTCTGCAGAGTTCAAGATTATCTTAGCATTAACTGAAAACTAAATGAAATGGACCTTTTGTTCTTATAGCTTAAAATATCCCTATGATCCAAAATGATCTAAACCTCAAGAAAGAAAATGCCAGCCCTTGGGGAGGCCACACAGGTTATCTTGAGCTGCCCAAGTATGTTTGCTATCAGAATGACCAGGAAGTCTGAGGAATTTCCCAAGACAACCCTATAACATTTCCCATGTTTTAAACTGATTGCATAGTATTTTTTTCCAAGTAATCTCCCTAGATCACTCATTAAAAATGGCTTGGATTAGATACCTTTCATCAGCACAGTATAACTAACTATAAAACATGCATTCTGCCGGGCGGTGGTGGCGCACGCCTTTAATCCCAGCACTCGGGAGACAGAGCCAGGTGGATCTCTGTGAGTTCGAGGCCAGCCTGGGTTACCAAGTGAGTTCCAGGAAAGGCGCAAAGCTACACAGAGAAATCCTGTCTTGAAAAACAAAAAAAAAAAACAAAAAAAACAAACAAAAAAAAAAAACATGCATTCTGTGCATGGTTCCTGGTGATATTCAAAGACTGTTTCCAGAGCAGAATGTCTGGGGCTAACTCACATAACCAGCTTCCTAGAACTAATATACACCTTCCTTATGATAACCATACCATATATCTTCATCCTGATTTCTGTGTATTCTAAAGGCTTGCTTCAAAGGCCGTGGCTATTACCAACACTTTTGACCACTCCATATCTTGTCTTCAGAATGACCATGACTAAAAGGGAACCAAAGAGGGTAAGTTCTTCCATTCATGAATTCCAGAAATTGCATCTCCATTGAAATACATAGCTTAATTTGTTCATATTATGGTCATAATACACTATTACTATTTGTGATGGTTTGAAGAAAATGACCCCCATAGGTAGTGGCACTATTTAGAGGTATGGCTTTGTTGGAGTAGGTGTGGTCTTGTTGGAGGAAGTGTGTTGTTGTGGGGTTGGGTTTTGAGGTCTCTTATGAACAAGCTATACCTAGTGTGACACACAGTTGCTTCTGCTGTCTGTGGATCAAAATGAAGAACTCTCAGCTACCTCTCTAGCAACATGTCTGCCTGTGTGCTGCCTTGCTTCCTACCATGACGGATAATGGACTAAACCTCTGAAACTGTAAGCCAGCCCCAATTAAATGACTTCCTTTATAAGAGTTGCAATGGTCATTGTGTCTCTTCACAGCAATAGAAACCTTAACTAAGACATTATTTAATTGTATATTGAGTCAATTAAAGCATGTGGACTTAGATTTTTTACTTTCTATGGCCTTTCCTACTTCTTTCTGTCAAACCAAATGACTTTATTTATAGTAATCATTTATGTCAATCAAGTATAATTACATTTTTTCCAATGAGTCAGCAAATATAAATAAAAATTAAACTTCATTCAAATCAAATATTAATAGATACTCTGAAGATGCAGAATATTTTGGTGAGTTCTAGTTTAGTAAGTGAAGAATGTTGAATCACCATTTCTTTTAGCTTGATAGTAATAATAGAGCAATTATATGTTGGTCATTAATTTAATTACCACTTAGTGTTTCCATCTCTAGCACTTGAACTTACTGACTACTTAATAATATCAAGCAAACAATAAAAATGGTAACATAAAATCAGAAAAGCCATTAGGCTCTATTAAAATATTTTCAAATGTATGTTTTAATTTTTTAATCAAATCTAAATTAGTTTTAGAAGGATGCACAAATAAAAGTTAATGGTTCTAGGAATATTTTATAATGGAAAGGATATCCAGGAAAATCTCAGCTCTTTGTTTTTCTCTTAATGCTAAAGATACTCTTATGTTGTCTTCCACCTCATTCACTCATTCAGCAAGCAGTTATTAAATGACTGTGAATTTTCTCCACAATCAATCATTTTATTTCAAAACCTTTCAGAAGTAAAACTATATTACAAATCAAGGTGTAAAATAATAAATAAAGAAAATTGGTACTCTAATTCTAACACCAATCAAATTCATCTCTAAAAATGTCTGAGGAAACAAGAATCCAAGGAACAGGCCTTTGAGATGACTGAGCAGCACCTGGTGACCTGATTTCGAGCAGGACCCCACATGGTGGAAAAAGAAAAATGAGTCCTGCAAGTTGTCTTCTGAGCTCCACACACTCCTTGAGGCAAGTTCACACATGCACACATGTGCACACACATACACAGGTGCACACACAAGCACTCACATGCACAATGCATATACTCATTTTTAAGGAATCCAAGGAATATAGTTTATAAATATTTCAGAAAACATTTAATAAGAAAAAAATAGCATTAGCACCATTTCATACCTTATTCATCTGTTCATTCATGAAATATATTTAAATGCATGCTATAAGTGGAGTCTTATTCTAGATGTGAAGAGAGAACAGTAAGCACAACAGAATCCTTACAAGGATAGAATTTAGACCACAGTGAATAAGACAGGCAGAAGAAAAAGCAAAAATGGCGGATGTGTCAAACAATGATAGGTGTGATGAAGATCATCAAGAAGGCCAAAAGAAAAGTGCTGAAGTGGTGAGGAAGTGTACTTTAGGTTAGGTACCAAATAACTTTTGAGTAGCTGTTTCTCTGGAGGAAGAGAGAAGAACCATTTGGACCTCAGTGATGACAGTAGTCCAGATGGAGATCACAGCAAGAGAAAAGACTCTGAGGCAACAGCTTGGGTACCCAAGCCAAGGGTGATTGAGTAAGGATGAAGCAAGAGGGTGCAGTGACCTAGGGTTGATCTAAAAGTATTCTAAAGGCATCTTTGCTCTCTAAACTCTCTCCTTCTAAAGTTGAAATTGAATATATTTAGACAACAGTTTCAAGCTTATACAATGTACAATGGGATCCTATTAGAATGTTGCCAATAGAAAGGAGGCACAGTCCGATGTGCCTATCACCATCCAAAGTCATCTCAGTTAATGTCAGTAACTATCTACAAGGCCCTTATATATAACCATACTGTAGGATAAGGAGAAGAATAATTTGCTCAAAGACAATGAGCAACTTCTCCAACTTCTGAAAAGCATTAATATCCAAATTAGAACAATTTAACTGTTAAAGATGAAGGGGGAGAGCAATAGGGAGGGTAACAGCAGGGCACAAGTGATTTGAAGGGGGAAATGGAAAAAGTAGGGGGCTCTAATTAGGGGGAGTGAAGGTAAATAAATATAAAAGAAGAAGGGTGGAGCATAAAATAACAATAAGGATGTGTGAAAAGGTTATAAGGAATTGTAATATTAACTATCTACCTGAAAATAACTAAAACACATGTAAATCAGTGTATAAATATACATATATAGTTAAATGAAATTTTCCCATCTGGATGACAGTGTCCCCTCTGACCACAAGTCACAGAGTATGTACAAACCCCCCAATATCAGGCTTGAGAACTCTTCTTTGAGGTGCAGAGTTGTTCAGGAGACTCCCATAACATTATGGGCTATTGCCCTTAGCTGCCCTCCAGAGGTGGAAGGTATGTCCCTGTTAATGACGACACCATGCACTTTAAAAAATGAGCCCAGAGGACTGAGCTGGATCTGAACTGAAAATCTCTTCCCTGAGGACTAGCTTTCAAGGTATCAGAAGGTACTATGTAAACTTCAGAAGGAGTTTTAAAAAAATCAGTTGTCCTACCTAAGTTATGATGACCAGTATGGCACAATAACCTTAAATGTACAGTAGTGGCATACTATTTTGGTGGTAACCAAAGCTCTCTAATTTGACTTAAGAGCCATTTAGTACGAGGAAGACCATGCCCGGTACTGGAAACATACCAATTACACAGGGCTAGTGAATTCATGGATCTTGGAAGAGAGTCAAAAACCTACACTTTAGTAGATCAGAATAAACCCCTAACTGTAGTAGGATAGGCCCAAAGGGTTGAGGAAATTGGCTCAAACCAGTTACCAAGGCATGTACATAATGTACTTACTTATGATCCAACCTGGAGTCTGCCTGAGGGCCAAGCAATAGGCACTGTTGGAGCTCCTGATGGTGCTCAGCCAATGAGGGATGACCATGCAATGTCACTAGATTGGGACATAGCCTGAATGCTAGGGGGAGGGTATATAAGGCTTTCCCTGTCACTGAATAAATGAGTCTGCTGTTTGCCTTTCACCTGATTCCCGGTGTCTGTGTCACTGATGCCTCACCTTCTCACCATCTCCCACAAGGGATCCAGCAACACCTAACTACATACTAAATATTTATTCCTATACCCACAGATGAGTGTAGTTATCACTCCTTATCAAGGAAACTTTGCTTTGCAATAGGCAGAAGCCATTGTAGAAAACTACAGCCTATCCAAAGGTAGAGATGCAGAACCCAGTCCCAACTGATACATCTATAATTCTACTCCAGAAACTAAGACTCGGGCATCACTGTAGAAGAGGGGTGGAAAGACTGTAAGAGCCAGAGGAAGTGGAAGTTTGCTGTGAGATTCTGTGTTCTAGAAATGTCTAATAGAAGCTCCTCCCAGGAAGTCTCACCAATATGGCTGTCTAAATATGGCCTGAATAAGGACAACACCAATAGGCACACTAATGTAGAAGGAAGAAAGCACATGAGGCCTCAACCCTGAACAAAGAACTACAGGCAACTAAGGAATGCTGAGAGGAGGAAAAAGAGTCTTCTCCAGGGAAGAGCACACCAATTTATTACTCAATACCAAAGGATCAGTCAGGAAAACATAGAAATAAGTAACATATAGACTGAGTGGGTTGTGTTTATATATTTAGGAATATATGTATGAATGTATGTGTGTGTATATATTCATACATATATACAAGTGTGTGTATGTGTCTGTATAACAGTAATTAAAGAAAAAGAGGTCATGATTTTGAAAGAGAGCGAGGTAGGGTACATGGAATGGTTTGGAGGGACCAAAATGGGGGGAGTCATTTTATCACAATCTCAAAAAATTTTAAAATTTTGTTAAAATGTTATATAATATATTATAACATAATAACTTCATGTACAGCCTATTAGAAAGAAACAGTGTCCAATCAGCCCTGAGTTTTCAGATAGGAAAGCTGCCTAAAGTAGCTGACACTATGAAAGGATGAGCAGGAGTTGTTCAGAAGGACAAAGAAGGCAGTGAGAATGAAGTCATGGATGCACAGGACGGCATGACTCATCATTCTGTGCGGTCTGAGCTACAGCTCTGAGATAGCGGTGTGGAACAAATGGAAGCTAGCTACTGAGGTAACATGGGGCCAGGTTGTGGTGCTCAGTGCAGGGCACAAAACAAAGGGGACATTAATTAGTATTAAGAGAAAGCCAACATCATGAAGAGGTAAAAAGACTGTGAAAATCTCTCCAGACTAAGCAGAATGCAGACGGATTTAGAGAGGTGCATTACTACTGCAAGATAAGCTACTGAGTACATCACATCAGGCCACAGGAGGAATAAGGAGACTAAACAATGGCAGTGAGAGATGGGTAAATGAATAGAATGGAAAACAGCTTGGTTGTCACTATTTCAGAAATAAAGAAAACTAGAATGATCTTGATTAGATCACATTATTTCTCCTCTCTAATTTAGATAATGGTGATTTATTATCATTTATTAGTTATCACAGTATAATTGTTTATTAATTATTACAGCATTGCACAAAGGTGCAAATAATAGCTACATTTATTGAATAGCTACCATATATCATGCTAACATGTTAATTATATGTGATAAATATATATATGCTAATTTATACATATGCTAGTGTGTGTGTGTATGTGTGTGTTGTGTATGTGTGTGTGTGTGTGTGTGTGTGTGTGTGTGTGTGTGTGTGTGTGTGTTGAGTGACTCTGTCAGTGCTAATACCCAAGATAACAAGAATCCAGAGGAGGAAAACCTTAGGAGGGGAAGACAGGGTCATTTCCAGATGTGATGAATCCACCAAGATATTCAGAATCTGCAGAGATATTCAGTATGTGGTATAACAGGTCCTGCAAGCATCAGACACTCAAGAGTGATGTCTGGCTGGAGAGACAGTCATATGACACACATGAAGAGTAAGGAGAAAGGGTGAGCCATGAAGACCAGTCCCCGTGGAATGCTATCACTTTGGCATGGGCAAAGAAGGCTGACAAAAGAATGCTAAGAAAAATAAGAGGAATTCCAGGAAAAAGGTATGCCAGTAACCAAAAAAAAAAAATCCCTCAGGGCATCTCAAGCAGAGAGCTGCAAGTAGAAAAGGGTGTCTGTAGAGTCAACTCCAGAGAGATCAGCACAGCATGATTTGATAACTAAACATAAGGCTAACCTGGCATACCTGGAGAATAAATAGGTGTTGAAGAAGAAAGGACAAGGCTAGAAACAGAGCTTACAGATGCCTGGGAAGGATGAGTCGGAGGCTTAAAGAAGCATCCAGCAATGAAGGCATGAAGTGGGCAGGCAGAGAAGAGAAAGGGAAGCTTCCACACACCGTGCAGGTCCCTGAGGAGATGGCAGGCACAGGAAGCCGGCAGGGGATCAAGCCCAAACCATGAAACAGAGGGATGACAAGCTTCCTCAGGCTGGGTTTAACATTCAAAAGCAAAAGATTTAACTGCAGTGTTTTCTCCCCAGAGAAAATTCTAGATGTGTGCTTGCTTTTTTCTTGCAATGTTTTGACAACACCTGTTTATCACAGGGGGAGCTAATGGAAGCTGGAAAAGGAGACAAGGCTCTCCTGTTACTTAAAATGAAATCACAGGTAGACCTTTCCATCTGCTGCTTCTAAATCCTTAAATAGGTCATGTGACTTTCATGTCTCCATCTGCAGGAGGAAGATAATGCCTGCCTTACTGAACGGCTGGGCCAATGACTAAAAATACAGGCCGAGTGCCTACAGTAACCCACAGCTTCTCACTCAGTAATCAGAGGGTGCTTAATTCAACTGCTCTTTAGGAAAACCTGTTAAGTAGCACTCATAGGCAAGGGAGGCATAAAGACCTGACATGATCTACTTCTGGCCGTTCAGATGAAAAGTAGGGGCCTGTACTCATATCCAGAAACCCTTTCCATGGTTCCTCTTCCCTCTCCTCACCATGTGTAAGATGCTCTGTTGACCAGGTCCCTTTAAGTCAGCAGGGCTCAACCCTTTGGGAGTTGAATGACCTTTTCACAGGGGTCGCCTAAGACCATCGGAAAACACAGATGTTTACATTATGATTCATAACAGTAACAGATTACAGCTATGAAGTAGCAACAAAAATAATTTTATGGTTGGAGATCACAACAACATGAGGTCACACACAACTGTAATAAAGGGTGGTAGCCTTAAGAAGGACTGCTGCTCTAAGCCTTCGAGACTAGATCTCAGCCTCGGGCTCATCTTTAGCCTACTGATTCAGTTAAAGAATCCTAGGCATTTGGCAAGAATCCCCCATACCCAGGTGTTGAATCCAGCTCCCCTTGGTACATTCTCATTCACTAACTCTGCTCTGCAGAGGAACTATGAACCATCTACTATGTGCTGTATTCAAAGCTGAGTTCAGCCTCTCCTCTCTTATAACATTCTGAAATGAAGTATTCTTTGACAGTTTCCATCAAGCCTGGTACAATGTTTCTTTCTTTTCAATTCAACACATGGTATCATGTATAGCATGTGACTAAACAGCACCTGAGTTGTCATGCCATTAAGAACATCAGAGATACAATACAATGTAATAGCTAACAGGCAAACAGAACTTTCTGAGTATGGATGTGGCCTCCCTAGATCCTGTTTGGCAGTCTTAGGGCGGCTGTGTTTGATAGCCTTATCTGAAAAATGTTGATATTGACAGTAGTAACTACCTGACAGGTACTTTTACTTTTAAAGACCTATTATCCTGCGGTTTTCTGAGATAAATATTATCTATTATATTCTATAATTTAGTTATCTACTGTGCTTATTGTCTATTTTTGTCTCCTCTCACAACATGCCAATTCCTCAAAAGAAGAATTTACTGTGCCTGAGTCATGGGAGGCATTCAAGCCCTGCCTGTATCTGCATGAATTAAATATTGAAGGCTGAGAGAAAGCAAGCAGGGAAACATGGGGCTTATGATAGGGATATGTTTTCCATCTTTCTGACCAGGTCCCATGATCCACCATCATAGGATTTAAGAGGCACAATTAAGGAAAGAATACAGCCAGCGCAGTGATGCTGTGAGCTTAACTTAGTGCATGCCTTGCTTAACATGTGGCTACAAATAGAGCCATGTTTCTCGACTTTTTTCATTATTATTCACTGACATGTCAACTAAGATATTTTCTCTTCTCTTTGTCCAAATTATCCCCATATATACCCATATGAAATTTCAACATCATGGAAGTACCATAGACTATTTCAGGTGGCTGGAGGAAATCAGTCCTTGAAGGGCCACAGATGTGATGCCTGCATTTTATTTCTACCAACCAAGAGCCGGTCCTTGCTCCTGACAATGGGATTGCCCCCACTAAGAAAGCGGGACTCAGGGCCACAGAGTTTTAATCTGTACCATTTGTTCTTGTTTTACGGTAGAATTGTGTCAGTGTTTCTCAGACTCAGTGATGCTGAAATTTGGGTCTAATTATTCTTCACTGTGGAGTACTTGCTATGCACCTAGGAGTTCACTGTGCACTGTCCTGCTTCTCTCTTCTGGTTCTCAGTAGCCCCTGATTCCAGTCACAGGCACCACAAATGTCTCCAGATATTGGCTCCCTTGGGGGAGGGGCCAGAAAATTGTCTCTTTTTAAGAATGCACAGGTAAGCCAGACAGTGGTGGTACAGGCCTTTAATCTCAGCACTTGGGAGGCAGAAGCAGGAGGAATTCGGTGAGTTCAAGGCCACCCTGGTCTACAGAGAGAGTTCCAGGACAGCCAGGGCTACACAGAGAAATCCTGTCTTGAAAAATAAATAAACAAACAAACAAACTGAAAAAGAATGCACAGGTAAATGAACATAACAGAATTTAATTATTTTTTCAAAGGCTAAAGGAAAATTGTAAAAAGTCTCCATAACAGACTGGTAGCTTTTCCATTATCCCAAAGAATAACCCTTAAAGAGAACAATAAACATTAGGCCATTTATAGCAAGTATTTCAGAGAAATGACTTATCTATCTTAACAAATTATCATTTTTCTGAAAAGCTAATAATGTTCAATTGTATAATCCAGTACAAATGAATCCTCTTTCCTAAACTTACTTATGAAAACATGACCTGGTTTTTATTAAAAAGGGTTACATAATGGTAGACAATTTTGACTGTTTTTATCCCAGTCTTTAATTTATATTAGTCTTAAAATTCATGTATATAGGACTTTTAGTATTTAAATAGACTAAGTATGTTAAATAATTCATTCTGCTCACAGAAAGCAAATATACAAATACAGTGAGGTTTACATTAGCTATAACACATAAGGAAACAAATGTAGGTAGATGCCTAATGATTATTCATTGCTGTGCATTGTGCTACAGAAGTTTTTGTATTTTACAATTGTATTCAGCTCTGTAGACTACTATTATTATCTTTTCACAGATAAGAAAATCAGTTCAGAGACACTAAGGTCAGCTCACAGAAGTGGCATGATCTTGATTTAATTTAGTCATATTCAACTCCAATGTTTCTGTTCATTTCATAGAAAGCTTTTAGAGTCTTCACTCTTTTAAGTACTTTTTCCACACAGTAAAACCTTCCACCGGAGATGTTGGGGCTGAACTTCATTTTACCTGCAAATGGTGTTTTTAGAAGCCAAGCCTTCCTTTCAACATGAGAGAGGGAAGTTTATTGATGCTTTCACTAGGCTTCTCTTATGTTAAAACCACTGAAGCAACAGAAAGCAAAGACCAACCTTATCTCCATCAACAATGAATCTCCCAGGCAGATTTCAGTAACTTTTGATGTTTGGTCAAAACTAAAGCAAAACAGCAGCTACATCTTCTTCATAAGTTTTGCAGGTATGAAGAACCTTCTGATTCAGCATCAGGGATGCAGGTTTAATTAAGCAATAGACAAAGAGGCATTGTAGGGTCAGTATGTGCCCAGACCTCTGACAAGTTTAGAGTCAACCCCAGATATTCAACAATCAGCCATGTCATGCTCACTTACAGATTCTCTATCTCAATATAAGGGAATTCCCATCCTGGTGACTGTAAGAACCAAAGGCTATTAAATACCTGGAGCCCAGAAACAAAGACCTGGAGAGTCAAGTCTCTCTGTCTCTCTTTGTATCTCTGTCTCTGTACTGTTGTATCTCTGCCTCTTCATATCTCTGTCAGTCAGTCAGTCTGTCTGTCTATCTGTCTGTCTCTGACTCTGTCTCTGTCTCTGTCTCTGTCTCTCTCTCTCTCTGTGTGTGTGTGTGTGTGTGTGTGTGTGTGTGTATGTGTGTGTATGTATGTGTATGCACATGCGTATTAAGCTAGGAGTAAACCCTAAGATGCAGTTCAGTTCTTTTCACATTTATGCCTCTTCATTGAGACCTGGGGCTAGCCTATTAGGCTAAACTGGACAATGAGCCCCAGGCCCCACCTGTCTCAGCCTCCCCAGTACTGGGATTAAAAGCACACACCTCTCTCTCTGGCTTCTTCACATGAGTTCTGTGGATAGAACTTACTTCCTCATCCTTATGCAGTACCCACTTTACTGGCTGAGCTACCTCCACATCCTAAAAGTCAAATCTTTTAAAGGTATTTATGTTTTTTTTTCTTTATGGAGAATGAGGTTTGGGTCTTTGAAATGAACTTTAAAAAAGCACCTCCCCCCCCCAGTATTGGTAAAATGTCTCAGCTCAGCAGGTAAAAGTGTTACCACCAAGCCTGAATACCTGTGTTCAATCTCTGGTGCTCAAATGGTAGGAAAGAAAAACCCACTCCTATGAGTTGTCTTCTGACCTTCACACATGCACCCTCCCCACAAATTAGTTAATTAATTACAATTTTTAAAGCTATCTCCATCAGCTATCTTGATAATGCCTTCTGTCTTAGATACTCCATGATTTGAGATGTCTAGCCTTGAAGATGCTTATGCTTTAATTATGGGGGTACTTTAATCATAGGGGTACTTTAATTATGGGGGTACAACATAAAATCCTATTTGATTAAAGGATGTAGACATTTACAAGCCTGAATTTCATATTAGTTATGTAACTTAAAGCCTTGCTACTCAAGAATATGAGACTTGCAGGCTTGCTAGAAATGCATATCCCCAAACCTATGAAGAAAATCAGCCTTGTAACAACATCTCCCACGTAATTCAAACACATACTTAAGCTTAAAAAGTCAGACCAAAAATGGTATTGCTGTAAATGTAGACTGTTGCAACAGAATCACCTCAATGGGACATTTAATGAAAATGCAGATACCAAGGCCTCAAATGCTCACCCACCCAGCATCTGATTATGGAGTCTGGACTCATCAGTATAAGCAGAAAGCCCAGATCATCTACACAGTAAAATCATAGAAACACCATTTAATATGAGTCCCAGACTTGAGAGTCTCTATAATCTGTAGATGCCACAAATGACTATATGTTTTAAAACAGAAATGTGGAGTACTGAGATATTGTTTTTGAAGTTCAAGGGGCTACAAATTAGAGCTGATTATCAACATAAGCAACTAAGCAGGAGTAAACTGCAAGAGAAAATATTTAGCTGGATCATTTAAAATATTGTCTAATCCAGAAGTTAGCAAGAAGGACTCCCAGTGGAGATATGAAAAGTAATTCTTCAATCTGATCCCAGAGAAAAAGCAACATACTGAAGGAAGCTTCACAATGTCTAGAGACAGTTTTATCTTTCAGCCTAAGGACTCATCATTACATGCACTCTAAATGTTCAAAGGAAGCCCACAAGTAGAGAAATGCCCCCCATGTCCTGGTGTACGGGAAAGGAACAAGGCTGAAAGCCAACATGACAGCAAACCTTATAAACAAAACAGAAAAAATGAAGATCCAATAAAGTGGCAGGGAATTCAATCTAGCAACAAAGTTCTGGAGAGTGAGAAAAATGTGACAGACAGGGGACACTTTACATCCTACGCCTCCAGTGAAGCCTGTGACCAGCACCAGCAGCTTCTCCAGCTACCCTAATACAGCTGCAAACCACAACTCCCAGGCAAAGATTCCAGGAAAAGGCATTCACATGGTCCCCAGGACCAGCACACACACTGAGATCCCAGGAGCTTCACAGCTTTTTGGTTGCTTTTCTCCAAATTTGCATCACGTTAAAACCATTTGAGAAACTTCTGAGAGTTTCGAATACTCCAAATCTTGCTCTCCAGGATATCTGGGAATGGAATGCTGACAAGCATGCCTTTGAAAAGCTCTCTCTGTGCACTCAAGATTGAAGACATTGAAGTCTCAATGCAGGTACAAGCCTCTGGCTTTTCTTCACTTCCAAAGAAGGTGGCTACTTATCTTTTTAATTGAGCCACAGCAGTCTATGTGCCACCAAACTGTAAGCCACAA
>CABHPQ010144232.1:0-15290 GCA_902168405.1 Peromyscus aztecus | reverse complement strand
GAAAATCTTTCAATCTTACTTTCAATTGTGTACCCCAAAATTCTCAAATAGGTTAAACTTTGAAAACACTGGGATGATCAATGTTCCTTTTGGATAAGAAGAAAAATCATATTGAACTCATTTACACTAATAGTTCTTTGATCAGGCAAATAGATTCAAACTCCTAATGAACTAAATTCAATATTCTTCTTATTACTATCAGTATGAACATATGTAAGTGTATTTCTTATGCCTTTAGAGATAATAAAACCCTTCAGAACATCAGCAACTACAATAAGGAGGAAGCAGGACACCATGCATGTAAGATTTACTTTAGATTCCACACCAGCTAAGAGTTCTTTTCAAAGCTGATCTATGTGAACTTCTCTATGTAACAAACATAAATATTGCTTAATATTTTAATATCTCTTATTAAATTTGGTCTTTGACAATTCCACACACATATATAATGCATACTGGTTACTCTGGCCCTCACCTTTATCTGCCTCCCATCTCAATCAAAGCCCTTCTGTCTACAATTTCTTTCTCAAGTTTATGCTTTTGGTTTTGTTTGTGACCACTGGGTTTGACTAGGGCTGTCTGTGTGATTATGGATTTTCAAGTTTCCATTGTGTCATATGTTTGCCATTCTGCTATACTCATAGGTCAGTGCCTTGCTCAGCCATCATCAGAGAAACTTCCTCCTGCAGCTGATGAGAACAAGTACAGTGACCTACAGCCAGACATTATGCAGAGAGTGAGAGACCTTGGAACACTCAGCCCTAAACAACATGTCTCCATCAAATCCCTCCCCTCAGAGCTCAGAAAACCCTGTGGAAGTGGAGACAGAAAGAATGTAAGACCAGAGAGGATGGAAGACACCAAGAAAACAAGACCTCTAAATCAGCATGATTGACGTACATATGAACTCACAGACTGAGGGCCTGCCTGGCTCTGCACCAGATGTGATCCTAGAATAGAAGCTACCTCCAACTGATAACTACTTGAAAATGAAATTTTGGTTTTCTCCAAGAGAATCCCATTGGAGAAACAAAGTACTCTTAAGAGTAGGCTGCATGCCCAACAGTAAATGACCAAAAAAATGAACTCAATGGCATCTTTGGAGGTTCCTTGCCTCATAATGTATCAAGGCTTTTCCTTTTATTTTTTTAATTTTGTGTTATTCTTTTACTTTTATTTTATTTATATACTTCTCTTCTCTCCTTTTAGCCTACAGGTCCTTTGCACTTATATTATAGCCCTCTGTTTAGTGTTTTATGGGATTCCTAAGTGTGGGAATAGTAGCTCTCTGCTTCTTATGCATTCCCTTGGGCTCTTTTCCTTCTGGTTGCTTGATTTGTCCAATTCCAATGGCTTAGATTTGTTTTATTTTATTTTTTTTATTTTATTATTATCCCTTAAAAGTCTGTTTTCTAATGAGAGACAGAAAGGGGGTGGATCTGGATTGGAGGTGAGGTGTGGAGGAGGTAGACGAAGAGGGAGGGTAAACTGTAATCAGGAATGTTATATGAAAAAAGATCTATTTTCAATAAAAGGACAAAAACTAAACTATAGTGAAAATTTGAAATATATATTAAAGAAAAATTAAATTAATCTACATGTACCTAATTTTTAGATTTATATAGACCAGAAGTAGATAATTTAAACACTCATGAGAGCCCTGTGGTGCAGGCCTTTAACACCAGCTCCTTGGGAGGCTGACCCAGGAAGATCATAGCTCTAGGCCAGCCCTAGCTACAGAGGGAAGTTCCAAGGTCAAAGTTCACTAAGCAGCTTAGTGAATCCCAGTCTCAAAATAAGAAAGCCAAAGAAGCTGAGGATACAGATAGTAGCAGGGTGCTTGTTCTGCCTGAGTAAGCCCCCTGCCCCTCCCCCCACCACACAATAGGAAAACAAAAAACAAACAAAAGAGTAAAAAGAAATAGAAAGAAAATACTATCAAGAAAAGATAAATTTTGACAAAGATTTTTCCCTCACGATTAAAAATTATTGAGTAATCACAAACATTTTAACTCCTTTACATGTACACAAAATAAATATATTATTTTATTTTTAAATCACTTTTAAGATTATATTATAATTGTATCGTTTCCCCCTTCACTTTCCTCCTGCCCACCTCTCCTGTGTAGACTCCTTGCTCTCATTCAAATCCATGTCCTCTTTTTTATTAAATGTTGATATGATATTTATTATATAATTATATAAATTATATAAATACTAATACAGCCTGATAAGCCCGTATTATGTTCCATGTATGTATGTCTTCAGGGATGACCATCGGTATGGATAACCAACTGGTGCGTCTTCCCTGGGGCAGACTTATTCTTCCACTCTCAGCATCCCTTGGTTGCCCTTAGTTCTTGGCCCAGCACTGGGCCTCATGAGTGTTCCCCGTCCACATGGGCACGGCTATTGGTATTGTCTTGTTTGGGTCATGTTTAGGCACCTACATTAATGAGACTTCACAGATGGAGCTTCTCTGACATTTCTAGAAGATATTGTTTTTAAAATCCATTTTCTTATTAATGCTATTTGTTTTGAGAGAGTTTTCTTTCTTCCTTTTAGTAGATGTGATTCCAAAGATTTCTATTTTAAGCTCTGTTTTACAAGAAAAATATATCCAAAATAAAGATGATCACAAGCACCTAATCAGGAAAATTTGGGAAGTTGATAAAAGAGAAAATTGTTGCAAAATGTATATAAAGGTGACACCTGTAATAAGTTTCAATGTGTTTCTAAAATTAGGAAGAAATGCTGTCAACTCCTCTATTTTTGTTTCAATGGAAATTTGAATCTTTGTGTAATTTTGATCTTCAGATGCTTGTGCTTCCAGAGGCAAGGGTGACCTGGTCCATGATGAAACAGTATTGTCTTGCCTCTTACTGGGAGGATGGGTGGTGGTACTCTTGCTCCAGTCAAGAGTGTAGATCTGATTTTGACTGAGAGTATAAGGCCTTCCAAAGATCCTGCCAGCCATGGCTTCTGACACTACAGACAGCAGAAGCTTCAAAAAGCCAGGTCCAGAGTGATGCCTTTCTTTTCGTATTTGAAAATTAAGAGTGACATGGCATCCTCTCTTGTTTTCTTAAGTACCTTGAAGAGTATCTGGAATATGGTAACTGTTATTAATGTGGGTGTTTATTATACAAATAATCAAATAAATAAAAAAAAAACATGTTGGGAGTATTTGCCTTTAAATTGCTCAGACGTTTTTGCCTGGATGTGGTGGTAAGCAGAGTAACTCTGAAGTTCCTCAGTACCATGGTTCACTGCTCTTATGCTTAGTATTTAATGAATTGATTGTTGTCCACAGAACATTCCAGATTGCTGTTGTTATTTGATCCTTGTGAAGATCTCTGTATCATGCTCACAGAATTGGAGGTAAGAGCTGAGTTGCTGACAGCCATTTCTGCTACAACAGGTAGGAAACAGTATTTAACAAAAACACATTAAAAGAAAGAAAAAGAGCCTACTCAGAAGCTAAATAAAACATCTGTCTCTTGCTGTTGTCAAATAATGTGGAGAGCTCTAATCCAGCTGTTCGAAAGCATTGTTTCAGAGCCTACGCTCCAGTGCAAAGTAAAATGAATCATTTTAATAAGTCTTTGCTCTCAACTTAGAAACCGACTTGGCTTGTCAATTTATCTCTTTTTATATAGTCAAGCATAAAATTTATAGGATGCAGTTCATCAAAAGACCACTATCTCATAAAATATCCTTCCCAGTGTGTTGTGTATTCATGGTACCTCATAAAAGCGCAGGTGTGTGTTGACTCTGCTTCTACCCCTGGCTGTATTTATAAACTTCATCACCAAAGAGCACCCCAAGTGCTTGCTTCCTTGACCTCTCCACCCCACCAGTATCCTTTGGTTTTGGCTATACTCATCATTGACTGTGTTATAGGTGGTTTTAGACTGTGATAAGCCAGAAGGTAGTTCCCACAATGAATCTATGCTTTCAAATGGTCCCTTCTAATTGTTCTGTCTTTCAAACAGAGGATGGGGAAGAACACATATAACATAGCGGAATGCTTGCTTTTTCTAAGAGGCTTTTCTAAGCTGTAGAATCTATGGCTGGCAACCCCGAGAAATATTTACAAATAATGAGGAAACAACTCTGAAATGACCTGTGGGAATTTTCAGAATCTGACATTACTTCAGAAGTCCAAAGGGAAAACTGAAATGCATTGCAAACGAGTTAGTCAGCCTGCTAACTTCCTGCAGATGTAGTCATCTGTGTGTCTCATTCATCTCCTGGAACAAGCAACGTCTCATTATGAAGGTTACCACTTTCTGTCTTTTGCTTCCATTTCTTCCACACTATTTTATTGGCAATTTCTGAGGGGATTTGTACAATTGAACACCTATTCATATTTCTTTGGAATACCATGTTTGACGCAAAAAATAATTTCATGTGGTAACTACTTCCAATCCTTACAATGCCACAGTTATCTGTTTGCTTTATGAAGCAGATTTTCAAATGTCTTTAAACCATAAACTCCTCTGAGATAGGAAGCATGAAGAATAGAGCTTTCTGGTGATAAACACAAAACTACACAATCTCCAATATAATTGCTTATTTTGTCAATTTAAACAACTGTATGAAACACAAAAAGGTAATTTTTAAGTTTCTGTTCTACACTTCTTTGTGTTAATTCACATCCAAACACAGAGAATCTGAAACAACTAATCAAGACTCAAATGAAAATAAAGAATCAGAAATTGTATTGATTAAAAGAGTACACAGTGCATTTCACACAGCATTTCACATTGTATGTGTATAGCCAAAGCCTCTTTTGTAGAAAATGGGTTCACTCTCCCATTCAACATTCAACAAGATGGCCCTAATAATTCTTCTTCCACACTGCTAATACAGTCATTTGAATGAAAAGTTGGAAGCCCCATGGGGGCACTAAACAATTGCTCTTCTTATAACAGAAGCAGATGTCTAAAGAAATGATTCTAGAAGTTTGTATAAGAAAAGAGGTATGTGGGGGTTGGATTGACATAGTACCCCTAGTATCTTTCCTTTCTAAATATCTAACTAGTAAACTCAGCTGTTTAAAGACAAAATCAGACAAAACCTACCACAAGCTCATAAAACTATTTACACTTTTCTTTAGTGGAGAAGCGATACCTATTTTGCAGAGGCAAATACTTCATTTTCTATTATACCCATTTGCAAAAGAAATCACCTGCAGCTCTGCACTAAGTAAGTGTTAGAATAAACAATAGGCACACACAGTTCCCTCACAGTCTATACAGCAAGTTCAGTTCTGGTGGAGGCCAACTTGAGAAACAGAGCTTACCATATCTGAGGCAACCTAAGGAGAATAGAACTGTAACCCAGAAAGAAAAGCAGGCTAGCAGCTGGCAGTGGAGCAGGTGCCAGGAAAGGCCACTACAATACGGGGCCACCTGCATTGCCTACCAAGTACCTAATATACAGTTGCTAGTTGTCAGCATGGGAGAAGTTGACTCATGAACACAGAGGACATGAAACATAAGATAGGAAGGGTTCTTGGGATATTTGCAGCATATGAAATTTATGCTTTCATTCAGTGGATCAATGGCTTTCCAATGTGTGAAGTGCTGAAATAACAAAGACAAAGTTTTCTTTTTTTTTTTTTGTTTTTTTGTTTTTTGAGACAGGGTTTCTCTGTGTAGTTTTGGTACCTCTCCTGGAACTCACTTGGTAGCCCAGGCTGGCCTCGAACTCACAGAGATCCGCCTGGCTCTGCCTCCCGAGTGCTGGGATTAAAGGCATGCGCCACCACTGCCCGGCAAAGTTCACAGTTTTAAGAAAACCAAACAATAGTGAATTGAGGGAGTCAGATCAGTAAAATGATGCTTAAAATTTAGTCCAGCGATATTTACAGTGAAAGCAAGTGTATGTATGGTGATTAGTGAGTCTGATAATAATCAATGTGATACAGAAGATTCCTCCCCACACACTGAGATGTCTTAAAGAAAAACAGATTATTGCACTGTGTATGTTTAGTAGTTCACCACACAACAATTGTAGAATTTAGCCAGACCACAAAGAGACCTACAGACAGGACCAATCAGACAAGAATACTGTTGTGAAGATATGGAGTCTTCACAACAAGATACTCACAGCTTATTCAAAGACTTCCATAGATTTTGCTGTTCCTGGATTCAGGGAGAAAATGGTCAGGGAACCTCCACAAAGACAGACAGACAGACACACACATGCAATATGCACATACACACACAAAAACAAACAGACACATGCACACACATGCTGTGGGATGTTCTGTATGACAAATATGTTAATAAAGCACTGATTGGCCAGTAGCCAGACAGGAAGTATAGGCGAGACTAACAGAGAGGAGAATTGAGGGAACAGGAAGGTGGAGCGAGAGACTGACTGGAGCCAACGCCAGGACAAGGAAGATGTAAGGTACCAGTAAGCCATGAGCCACGTGGCAAAGTATGGATTAATAGAAATGGGCTAAATATAAGAGTAAGAGCTAGACAATGATAGGCCTGAGCTAATGGCCAAGCAGTTTAAATAATGTAAGTGTCTGTGTGTTTATTTTATACATGGGTTGTGGAACTGCGGGGCTTGGTGGGACCTCTCCAGCAACACACACAGATACGCACACACACACAGACACACACACAGAGAGACACTTACACACACATTCTCTTGTTTCTCTTTGGTGCTTCATTCTTCTCTTAAGAGTCTCACTCTTACTCATACCTTTATCCTTGTAACTCATAACAACACAGCCCTCTAACCCTTCCTCCATTAGCCCTCTCACCTCCTGTCTGTTTGTCTGTGTGTGTGTGTGCGTGTGTGTGTGTGTGTGTGTGTGTGTGTGTGTGTGTGTGTATGTGTCTCCCTCCCTCCCACCCTCTCCTGTGTGTGTAGGTGCTGGACTCTAACTGGCCATGTATTTAAGAAAGACCTTAAACTTTTGCTTCTCTTCTCTTTACCTCACATATGCTGGGATTTATAGGAGTGGACCACTGCTGTGGGATGTCTTTCTGTACACTGTAAATATGTGTTGCTCTCTCTGATTGGTTGATCAATAAAGCTATTTGGCCTAGGTGGGAAATTGACAAGGAGACAGGAAAAAGAAAGGCAGCGGCAGAAAGATGCCACCCCACTGTCTGTAATGACACACAGGTAAAGCCATGGAACACATGGCAACATATAGACTAATAGAAATGGACTGAGTTTAGTTATAAGAGCTATCTAGCAAGAATCTTGAGCCATAAGTTTTCAAATAATATTAAGCCTCTGAGTGATTATTTTATACAAGGCTGCGGGGCCGGGCAGGACTGGAGAAAACTTCCAGCTACATTTGGCACCCAACGTGGGGCTCAAACTCATGACCCTGACATTAAGAGTCTCATGCTCTAACAACATGGCCATAAGCTTGTAAATAAAATTAAGCCTCAGAGTGATTATTTTATAAATGGCTGTGAGACTGCAGGGCCAGGTGGGACTTGACAAAACTTCCAGCTACAGACCACCAAACCTGGTTTTATGTGGCAATGAGATCCAATCCATGGCTTCCTGTGTACTAGGAAAACACTCTGGTCTACACAATCAAGCCACAGGAAGCACCCCATCTCCTGAGTTTGGATTCCACAAAAGTCTCTCATTTTGCTAAGGTTCTAGTGCACACCAAGGCACAACCTCACAGCTTAGTGCTCTCTATAACATGATCAAGAAGAAGAGGCACAGATAGCAGATGGGGCCTTTTTGCATGTGCTCTGTGATGTCTTAACAATACTGCCAAAGTAACGAATTCTCATTACCCACCTAACTAATGGATTCATAAGCCAAAAGCATATGCAAATAACAACTCAAGTTTCAATGTCGTTTTCTAAACATTTAAAATAATTAACAAGTGCATCAGAAGGCATTCTTTATCTGCTCTTGAAGAAGGCACAAGTCCTCACACTGTAGAATTTTCTTTTTAACATCCAAGTATGTTATCTAATTAGCTTTAGTTTCTTAACTTCACTCTCTGCAAATAAAAACATCTAACTAACTTTACAAAAACACCCAAATCAACTGCAAGAAATCTGAGTAATCATTTTTCTTTTGTCCTCCAGTATTGCCCAAAAGACTCCTGAGGGAAATACTGGACAATGGTGTGTCACACAATGGGAAAAACCTATGCACAGCAAACTCTCAGCACTACAACTGGTTCAACTCTACAACGGGATGGTCAGTAACCGACTTCCTGAGCACAGAGCCTGGGAAACAAGTGCCTGGAAGCTGTCAGTCAGAGCTGGAAAAATACTATTTCATCCTCATTCTTTCTGAATTGTATTTTCTGAAGTCCGGTATTACTTATAGAAGCAAACCTAAGTAATTTGAGAGTAGCTGGGTCATTTCTAGCACATTAGGGAAAATACTTATTTACTTATAAGTTCTTTTATTAACCAAATCAATGATATGGTTAATTTAATCATTTCATCTTGTTATCAAAGGCCAAATTGCAAATTATATATTTCTCCTGAATGAAGAGTAGATTTCAGTTTCTTCAGAAAGTAATCCAGAACTGGAATTGGGATGTGATAATAAATCATGATGGAATGGTATTTTGAGCATGCATAGTTTGTGTGTGTGTGTGTGTGTGTGTGTGTGTGTACACGCCAGAGATAGGATGAAAAAGGAACAAAGGCATTAATCCATCCCAGTTATGTGAGACATAATATTGTTTGATACTAAATTGTTATTTGTATAACATCCTTCACCAGGTGCTTCCCAAACCATCTAGCAGCCTCTGGAAAAGCTATAACATCCAAAACACCCATGATATGTAAATATGAATGACTTGTGTCTTTTCAAAACATAAACAGGCTTACAGAGCAGTCTGTTAACTCATGTAGATGGTATGTGTGGAGTCAGCTATCTCTTCATTCTGTCTGCCATGGGTGTTCTGTCTGAGAAGCCCACAGAAAGTCCAACTGAAGAGATAGAAAGCACAACATGCCCCCTCAGAAAGGCTCAGCAATGAGCATGTGCTTTTCTTATTGGACAGGCCATCCTGCTGCTGATGGCACACCACTGAGGGGGGACTCCTTTCTCAGTGTTTAAGAAACATTTCTCAATAAGCCACCAGGCCCTGTCATGATATCACCATGTACACACATCAGCACACAGGAAGAAGTGCCTTTCCTCATGGATCTTATAGTTGAGAACACAATCAGAAAAGCATATCACTCATTATCTGATATTGGACACTTCGAGAGTGAAGAGAGGCTTCATTAGTCAATAACTAATTAGTTGTTATTATTAGTTAGTTATTATTACTCAGTAACTGTCTGCAGAGCAATTAGAATGTATACATACATAAAGGTATATTCATATGTTTATCCCACAGGTAAAGAAATACAGAGGACAATTTTATACAGAAAGTGTATAACCTTAAAAATGTATTTGTCTGCATGACTTTTCACACCTTTGCTTCCTTCGTGCTGTAGAAAGCTCTGGAAGGCCTGTCACTTCTGTCATCTACAACCCTAAGAACAGTTTATTTTAATGAAGCAAATATCCTGCTTAATACAAGCAAAAGCCAAACTTTCATTTCCCTATCAGTGGTTCTCAATCAGGGGGCGGGTGGCAGAGGAGAAAGGACACATCGCCCTCAGGGCCTTAAAGAACATCCACAGACAGATTTTACAATCAGAGGAGTCCATGGGGTACACAGATTGTGGGATGTGGGTGGTCATTCTGTAGCAAGGAGGAGAGCCAACACCAACAGTAACTGATAACCCTGCCTGAAGAAACAGCTTTCTTCTAGTTGAGGCTGAAAATCCACACAGGTGACAGAGAAATGCCGTCTTCTCCCCCAGCCCCATCCCTATGCCTTCTCTACCAACAGTTTCTACTCCTTCCGCATGGGCCCAGTACAACAAGGGGTGGAGGGAACATTCTTATAGTCTCAGATTCCCTTGGTGGAGAGGTCACACTGTTACTGAAGGAGAGTGTCTTTATGGCTTTTCTTTAAACAGGGGCTGAGGGGGGGGTACTTAGCAATGTACAGTGTCTTGCCAGGTCTAGAGTTTGGTAAAGTGTTGGTGAAACTTAGTGAAAGAAGTTCTTGATGTTGCTGAGCTAGAACTGGGGAAGAGGTGAGAGTTGTGAGCAGAAGCCAATTAAAAAACAAATGGCAAAACAGGGAACGTGATTGTATGGTAAGTAAAACATACAGGGATATGATTGTATGGTGCGTAAAACAGAAGATGTGATTGTATGGTGGGTAAAACATAGGAGACATGATTGTATCGTGAGTAAAACAGGAAACGTAATTGTATTGTGAGTAAAACAGGAGATATGGTCATATGGTGGGTAAAACAGGAGATGTGTGATTGTATTGTGGGTAAAACAGGAAACGTGATTGTCAGGTTCCTTTTCCTAGATGTGTGGTAAGAGGTGGGGGAAAAGCATGCAGAACTATACAGGTCTAAGAAGATGGTGCTATAGACAAATCTAAAGGAAAATGGTCAAAGACAGAAGGGCTGACATGCACCCACATAGGTGTACAAGTACTCACAGGCTGAGAGAGGGAGAGAAAAAGGAAGAATGAGAAGCTGGGAAAGCTTAGAAATAGGGAGGGATCCGCATAGTCATGAGTTTGCTGAGCTGGGGCAAAGATGGTTTTATCATAGTCGTGTGTGTGTGTGTGTGTGTGTGTGTGTGTGTGTGTGTGTGTGTGCATGTGTGTACATGTCTTTAGATGCATGTAAGTGTGCATGTAAGTGTGTGTACATGTTTATGTGTGCATGTGTGTAGATGTGTATATGTGTGAATGTACACATGCATGTGTGCTGTGTGTATGCATGTGTTTTTGTGTGCATATGTTTGCATGTGTATGCATGTGTGTGTGTGCATGTTTAGATGCATGTGAGTGTGGTGTACAAGTTTATGGTGTATGCACATGTGCTTGTGTGGGTACATCTATCCCCACAAGCATGGGAGGCCAGAGGACCATGCAGGATGTTGTACTCTATCACCTCCTGGCTTTTTTCCCTCCAGACAAGGTCTCTCTCTCTGAACGTGGTGACCAGCAAGTCCCAGAGAACAATCTTCCTATCTACCCCACTCCCCAGACTGCAAGTGTAGTCACTTGTACCATCACTCCTGGTTTTGACCATGGTAGGGGCTCAAACTTGGGATTCACGCTTACTCCATAGGCCTTGTTTCCAGTCTTAGTCAGATTATTTATGACTTGAAGAGACCTAGATTTATTCTCTTATATTTATGTTTTCACGGTTGCTTTATCCTCAGTTCAAGTCAAGCAGACGACCATGTACTCTAAGAAGAAAACAGCCTCTATGGGTCCTGGAACTTCCACTTGTACTGAGTCTGCCTTCTGAAGGCTCTTTATTAAAATGTAAACAAGTTAACTAAAAATCCATCTTCTAAATATCATTAACATACTTTCTTTTACTTATTTTTTATTTTTTATTTATTCTTCAGTCATACATTACATCCTGACCACAGTTTCCCCTGCCTCCACTCCTTCCAACTGCCCCCCCCCTTCCCCTCTACCCCAGATCCACTCCTCCTCTGTCTCCCCTCAGAAAAGAGCAGGCTTCCCAGGGATATCAACTGAACACATCATAACAAGTTACAATAAGACTGGGCACAACCCTCATATCAAGGTTGAACAAGGCAACCCAGTAGGAGGAAAAGGGTCCCCAAAGCAGGAAAAGGAATCAGAGACAACCCCAATCCCATGGTTAGGAGCCTCACAAGAACACCAACCTACACAGCCATAGCATATACGCAGAGGACCTAGCTTAGACACATATGGGTTGAGGACACCACAAGAACACAGCCCACAAAATCAACTAAGCTGGCTTCATAGGGGCTCACAAGGGCTGAAGCAACAATCATTAATACATTTTCAAAAGTCATTTTGTCTCCTCCTTGGCTGAGAGCTGAGATGGAGACAAGTCCACTGTGACATGTGTTGAAAGTGTGACCTGTGCACATAGGCATATGCTCAGAGAATGTACAAGAGTAAGATGCTATAGAATAGAAAAGAAGACAAACCCTGACTCCACAGGACCATGTTGGGGACAGTATGAAGACACTAAGCACCTGCAACAGGGACATAGATTTCCCTTCAGAAGATCCCTGCTGTCAACTCCAACACTGACTCCTTAGAACTGGCTCCACAGCACTTCCACATTCTAAATAGCTCTTAATGAGAGGTAAAAAGGAAAGCCCTGTGTGGCCTGGGCACATATCCCCGTTCAGAATGTGACTGGCTTCTTCCAGAGGTCACTGGGTTATCTGCACACCACTGAAACTGGGCATTGGCTGTCTGAGCAGAGGCCAGCCAGTTGCTGCTGCAATGTCAAACCCTTCTGCCCCTGGAGCTTTGACAATTCTGATCCTCAGGCTTGAAGTGTCGTTTGTTAACCAGGTCTCACCCAGCCCCTGACGTTCTTCTCCTGCAGCCCCATGGGTGCTCTCCTCTCTCCCCATACTCACTGCCCACATGAGTGGTGGGGGGCTTTATCAGAGTCATCCATCTCTGCTGTTTCAAATGGAGTAATATTGAGCAAAACCAAGTGTCTTCTTCAACTGTAACAAACTGCAAGAGATTGTATTTTTTTCCTCCCATAACCGAGAGGCTAGGATATTCAAGATCAAGATGTCAGGGATTAACTCTTGCTGAGGGTGCTCTTCCTAGATTCAAGTCAGCCACTTCCATGATTATCCCTTAAGGCACATATGAGGAAAGAGATGACTCAATCTCTTCTTTCTAATAGAACACTAAGAGTCCCAACACACTAGATCCCAGGCATTTAACATTATTCTTTAGAAACAACTCCAAATACCATTCAATTGTGGGTTCAGATTTCAACATGATGCCAGCATAATTCATTCTACACCTTTCTTCCCCTGACCTGTGAAATTTGTATTTTTCATCTATGGAAAAAATGATTCTATCCTATCATCCTCAGAAGTCATAACTCACTCCAGCACCCCTTCTAAACATACGGCCCCAAATCTCATCTGAAACTCTTCTAAACCAGACATGACTAAGACTTGGAGTGTGATTCACCTAGAGACCAAGTTTTCCTACAACTGTCAACCTGGGAAATTAAGCTGCACTTCCAAGCTACACTGGAGAGCCAGGCACAGGACAGACAAGTTCCACTAGCTTTTCAGACAAAGCAATCCTCTGCAGATGGATGCTTAGCATTTCCTGGAGGGTAGCTTTGATTTTGGGACCCATCAAGACAACAATCCTGTCCTGATGACTCTCTCAGATTGGGATCACACTCCCAAAGCTCCAGAAAATCCTATTCCATGGATTCAATGGGAAGCTATCTATCTTCAAAAACAAGCCAATGGCCCTAGTTATTTCATAACTGCTTTGGGACGGCATTACTAGAACCTCCTCCCACTCAAAGGTTCTGTAAGGTTGATTGATTGAGAACAAGTTCTATGATCATGGACAACTAGAATGTTACAGAACCAAATTGTCACAGGCTATCTTTATCTTCCTTAATAGCCATTCATTGCCCACCTCTGTGTTTTGTCTAATACCCTTTTACTAACTATTAGGTAAACGCTTTTGGAATGCACTAGTTGACCTTTGGTTTCTACCAACCCGATGGCTAAGATGCTCACTAGACAACATTTGACAATAGTAGCAGAGATTTCTCTGAGTTCTTATAAAGCAGCCTGCCTGGTATTCCTATCAATGTTTCTGAGAATACCTTCATAATTGTCTTTCTTCTATTACTGTAAGAACTTCATGAAACTGTTACCATACTCCAAGAAGGTATCTGGGGCAAACTGAACCATGTTCTCAGGCTATGGTTACTCTCATGTGTCCTTTAAGGTGAGAGCTGGGCTTCTGTGCTGACACCGTGTTACTCTTACTTTTGTTGAACAACTGTGAGAGGCATCTTCTTCCAGTCCTATAGAACCCAAGATGTCTGACAGCCTTCCTTTATCCTGTCCCATCTATTCTTGCTTAATCCCTGTTGCTGTGATACACTCTGACCAAAGCAACAGCGGGGAAGAAAGGATTTATTAGGATTGTGGGTACAGGTCACAGTACACCATTGGTAAATGTCAGGACAGGAACCTTAGGCAGGAAATGTAAGCAGGAACCATTGAAGAACACTGTTTTCTGGTTTGCTTGCAGGTCTGTGTTTACCTGTCTTTCTTATTGTCAAGGCCAAGCACTGCCAGGGAACAGTGCTGCCCACAGAAGTCTGGGCCCTATTTCATCAACTAACAATCAAGACAACTCCAACAGACATGTCCACAGGCTAATATTATCTGGGCAATAGTAATTAGAGACATTCCCTTCCACATGACTCAAAGCAATGTCACATTGGCATTGTCTCCTTTGTTTAAAATGAGCAAAATTGTTTGCTTATGTAATCTAATAATTTCACTAGCTAGAGAAAGCTCAGCCACACAATGTGTTCTCTGCTGAACAAACTTCCCCACTTTATACAATGTAGACGGGAAAGGTTTTCCATATCTTTTAATTTTTGTCTCCTTTTTGCCAAACTGCACCTTCCTACCTTCCTTTCTCTCTCTCTCTCTCTCTCTCTCTCTCTCTCTCTCTCTCTCTCTCTCTCTCTCTCTCTCTCTCCATTTCACTCGAAGCTTAAGAAACACCTAAGATAAACTTTCAATGTTTGCCTAGAAATTCTCTGTTTAGGAGTTAATTTTGTTGGGCAGTGGTGGTGCACGCCTTTAATCCCAGCACTCGGGAGGCAGAGCCAGGCGGATCTCTGTGAGTTCGAGGCCAGCCTGGTCTACAAAGTGAGTTCCAGGAAAGGTGCAAAGCTACACAGAGAAATCCTGTCTCAAAAACAAAAAACAAACAAACAAACAAAAGGTTAATTTCATCTTTCACATTGTACCTTCCATTAGTTCATAGTTTGTGGCATTTTCTCACTCTTTATTACAAGAATCAGTTTTTCTAGTGCCCAGTAATGTTTCTCTCTCTACAATGATGGCTTTTAACATGCACATTTCTAGCTACAGTTGCTCATTGCTCGTGATTACAGGCCCATTCTCTGATGAGACTATCTCTGCCCAGCTGTCATCTACCTGAAGCATCACTGTAATCAGCTCTCATGTTCCTATTTCCAGCTTGCACCCCAGAACTCTTCCAGGCTTTCCTCACTCCCAAAGCAAAATCCATATTTAAAAGTTTTCTGTTACTGCCATTATTTAGTTGGAGCTAACTAACAGATGTATACGTACTAGAGGGCAGAATTCACACTGGAGGGCCAGTGAGCATTCTCTCCCTG
>CABHPQ010144231.1:30000-43048 GCA_902168405.1 Peromyscus aztecus | reverse complement strand
GCCTTTCCTGGAACTCACTTGGGTAGCCCAGGCTGGCCTCGAACTCACAGAGATCCACCTGCCTCTGCCTCCCGAGTGCTGGGATTAAAGGCGTGCGCCACCACCGCCCGGCTCAGTCTTCAGTTCTTAAAGGTCTTTTGTACGGGCTTGTGTTACCTGTCTAAGCAAGGCAGGCTTGTGAATCTGTCAGCCTTTCCTTCAGAACAGTACCTTACCATTCAACTTGTTAGGGATCGAACTGTGCCTTGTCTGGATGATTGCATCGCTGATACTCTATTCCATGAACCTTTTCCAACTCGGGTTATGCACAGGAGAAATCGACAGTTGCCAACAGAGCAATCACCTTAAGGAAAACTTGGTGTCAAATTAAATAGGGTGATGGAGGAGTTTGGTGAGGATTCCCAACTTGATGAAAGAAAGGATTATGTTCCTGTGTGTGAGGATCGCACATCCCTGGATCATTAGGGATGCACCTGTGTATTAGGGAAGAGTTCAACATAAAGTGGTTTGTTGACTCTTGGTAAGGAGGAAGCAGATGGCAGCCAGCCAAGCCTTGGAATCAAGAGTCACAGGAAGTTACAAATCAGCACAAACAAGGAAACCTTGCCTAAGTGGCCTGAAATCGGAGAAGCCTTCCCTCGTCTTTGATGATGAGTTTATAACACGACCACCAAGAGAGACCTAGTACTTCCAAACATCAGCTTTGGGGATGCCTTGTAGCTGTTCACGCTGGCCTAAGCAAAGCCTTTTATTTATGTACTCACCCTCCCCACAGCATCCCAATATCCCCTTTATGACCATTTGGCCAATTATAAAGCTGGCCATTCAGAAGGCACACAATTGTACATTGTTTTCAAGCTCAGTGCTGCTCTTGACAGAATTATTGAGGAAGCATTATGCAAATCTATTGTTTATGAAGGCCATAAAACCATCTGGTCCATGAGGTTCACTTTCTGTAGCTGACTTCTGGACACCAGCATAGGTTTAACTTCCTGTGTCCTTCCTATTATGACTGCCAAGCCACTGTTGACAAAACACGGGTGAATTGTTTCTCATTTCTGACCGGGCTTTCCATTCTGACCTTCGCTTATTTAACTTTGCTCTAGTTTACTCTAAGATCAACTTGTCTGCCTCACTTATCCCAGTCAGGTTCCACATTTTCCCTGAGGTTTCTTTTGCAGACCTCCTGTGGATTTCCAGACATAGTCAAATATTTACAACTACATCTCAGAGACACAAGGCATATTTGTAGAAAGTCATAAAAAACCGACCTTGGTAATAACCCTAGGGTGTGGCCATAACATACAGATGGCACCATCTACGCTTTCACAATCCATGGAAAGTCCTATGTCTAGCCACATACTTTGAATTGCATACCATAGAATATAAAACTTTGTTGCTATTGAGTAACATGAATAAGCAGATTTCAAGTTTACTATATAAAATTACGACTGATTTTCATTTTCTATGAAAGCATTGGATTTCTAAACATGCTTATTACTGTCCTGTAACATCACAATTCCTCTAAATCATCGGAATTTCTGCACATGCTTAGACATCAGAATGCATTTCAGTAGGCTCGGGGCATGAGAGCTGCATTTACCCTTTCATGGGCACCAGATTCCCCAATAGAGGGCAGCTGTCAATTCGGAAGACCCGAGACTCCCTTTTCATCTTCTTACTGTCTATGTAAACATGGACAAGAAGCCAAAACTTACCTGATGCAGTGATGTTCACAGGAGGTACCTATTTCATTAGACTTCTAGGATATACAAAATCTAAGAGTTTTTAAGACCACTATAAGCAAGGCTAGATTCAGAACATTGTACTGTTACAACTGGTTGCCAGATCTTTATAAGTTATAGTCAAACAAGAAACTCAAAGGGTGTTTTGGGGAATAGGAAGAAGCAGAGTGCTAGAGAGGTCCCCAGAAATCCACAAAGATACCTCCACTATAGACTACTGGCAATGGTCAAGAGAGTGCCTGAGCTGACCTACTCTGGTGATCAGATGACCGAACACCCTAACTGTCATGATAGAACTCTCATCCAGTGACTGGTGGAAGCAGATGCAGAAATCCACGGCCAGGCCCCAGGTGGAGCTCCAGGAGTCCAATCGGCAGGAGAGAGGAGGGATTATATGAGCAAGAGATATCGAGACCATGATACGAAAAAGCACAGGGACAAATATAGTCAAACTAGTGGAAACACATGAACTGTGAACCAATAGATGAGGAGCCCCCATGGAACTGGACCAGGCCCTCTGGATAAGTGAGACAGTTGATGAGCTTGAACTGTTAGGAGGCCCCCAGGCAGTGGGACCAGGACCTGTCCTTGGTGCATGAGCTAGCTTTTTTGGAATCTAGGGCCTATGCAGAGACACTTTGCTCAGCCTTGGTGCAGGGAGGAGGGGCTAGGACCTGCCTCAACTGAATCTACCAGGCTCTCCTGACTCCCCAGGTGAGACCTTGCCTTGGAGGAGGTGGGAAGGGGGGGCTGTAGATTGGGGGGAAGGCTGGGAGTGGGAGGACAGGGGAATTTGTGGCGATATGTAAAATTAAATTAATTATAAAATATTTATAAAAAGAGAGATAACAAAGGACAAATCACTTCTAACAGAACAAGCAATGGCTGTTTGATTATTATTTTTATGACTTGGTCTTATTTATCCAGTTTGGCTAAGTAAACTGAGTTATTTGAAATCCCTAACACCTACTGTTGTCATAAATGGGGTAACCTATATTCTGCATTAAGCTTATCCTGAGAATTGCTCGTGGTAAAAATGGGAATATAAGAACAATACAAGAAAAAGAAAATGTGAATTTTGGTTAGTGCCAGAATCCTAGGCACTGCCATTAGCTATCAAAAGGAGCAGTGGGAGGAGGATGTGGCTCCTGCCCAAAGACGTACAGCACTCACTGGCAGCCACATCCTGCCTGTGGCTGGGTCAGCCCAAGTACCACATCTGATGGTTTTCTTGAATGATAAGCCGTCACCTGCTGTTAAAAATGGAGACCATAAAAAAAAGAAAGCATCATCTTGAAAGGCTAATAGATATCTACAGTTGTAGCAAATTTGGGGACTGGAGCCTTGCACACATCATCCAGAAATAAGAGAATGTCTGAGGGTATCTTATGAAATGCGAAAATATGTCATCACAGAAGAAAATGGAAAACTATACCAAAGTACTAACAAGTTACTCAAATTTAGTCCCTCTAATACATTGCATGTAGCATTTCCCCTGCTACTGCATATGCGTGTGTGCAAGTGTGTGTGTGTGTGTGTGTGTGTGTGTGTGTGTGTGTGTGTGTGTGTGTGCTGCATGCATGCACAGGTGTATTTATGCTTAATAGTTGTGATACAAATCTGTAATGTAACTACAGATTCATGTTCTGAGTACTTGTTCCACTATTTGTGGAGCAAAGACTTACCGGGGCTGTTTTTGAAGCCTATGGGATCCTTGGGAAATGGGTCCTGGCTGGTAAAATGCCACCAGCAGCAGCTGGTTGGAGGTTTTTAACCTACCTCTGGTTTGGATCCTAATCTCTGATTCCTGACCTGTTGGCATGCAAGCAGCCAACACTACGTGCTCCCACTTCCTCAGACAGAGCCCCTCCGCCCTGCCTCTCCTGCTGTGATAGACTGCAAAGCTCTGAAACCATGAACCAGACCTTCCTGCCTTTGGGTTCTGTCCTTCCAGAATTTTGTCCTAATGGTGAATACAGATTAGGAATTACTTTGATTTTACATATAAATTTACTTGTGTATTTACAGACTTGAAGTCCTGTAAGACACAATTCACACTGGCTCATGCTAGATATAAATGGCATTAATCTCCTTTAGTCACTTAGTATTAGATTGAAACTATTTTGCTATGTTAATTATTCTTTGAAAACACTCTATTTATCTAATATCCCATGACATCAATCCTTCTTAAACATGAACGGAAATCAAAATGACCTTGAAGGCTTCGTGAATGTTAGGTACTGTCTCCAGTTTCTAAATTAATACATATCAGATAGAACCAAGAGTGCAATTTTCTAATATGTCACTGGACTGTTGAAGGCAAAGCTGTTCTCATTTCTTTATACAAACATTATCTTGTGATTGTGTATTTACATTACCATATTACTATCATAAATAACACTAGAGTTAAAATCATACATATGATATTATCCATAGCATGTTTCTACTGGAAATAACTAAAAAAATGATGAACATTTTTTGGAGACTTAATAGTATGAGCAAACATTTAAACCCTTTATTCCAATTTACACTATAGGTGACTATTCTTTTTCTTAACCAAATCCTTTGTGTTACATAATGTATTCTGAATTTCCTAAGTTTAATTCTAAGAAACATGTTATTTTCTTTCTATATCTCCTTTACCACAGAGAAAGTGAAGCACTTCATCACGTTTCCAATGTCTAGCTGTCAAAACTAGAAACAAGTTCTGCAGCTGCTTTCTTGAATCTGTTTTCTAGAAATCCTTTGCATTTTCAAGATGTAAATTATGGTGATATTTTATTTGTGCTGAAACGTGATTTTATTTGTATGTTAATAAATAAACTTGCTTGGGGGTCAGAGCTAATAGCAAGCCATAGCAGAAGCCGGGTGGTAGTGGCGCACACCTTTAATCCCAATCACATGACTGGCAGATATCTGTGTGTTCAAGGATACAGCCAGCATGGAGACACATGCCTTTAATCTCAATACAACCATGGAGACCTAGAGGTCTGTATAGACAGGCAGTGATGAGGAGGTCATGTGGTTGGGTTTACAATCCATAAGAAGGCAGAACAGAAAGTCAATAAAAAGACAGACACACAGGAAGGAGGTCTCTTTCTCAGGGGAAGGACGGCAGCGACAACAGGTGATAAGAAGGCAGTTTTAGTATCAGCTCTTAGCTACTGCTCTGACCTCTTGGGCTTTTAACTCTGCATTTGGTTCTGTGTTTCTTATTTAATAAGACCGTTACATCTACAGTAAATCACTAGTTATTGTATTTATCATACATATTTTCTCACCTCATGGTATGCTGTTTACCAGTGTGCTGTGTTGACAAACCAGTTTTGCTTTGGGTTTTGGGAAGATTTGTTTTGCTCTTGTCTTAATACTAGGATCAAGCCCAGGGACTCTGGCCATGCTAAACAAGCACTATAATGAGCCACTTCCTCACCCCAGGCCATTTTTTTCTTTCTGATTTTTTTTTTTTTTTTTTTGCTTGAAAAAAAAATAGGACTTTTTTTTTGGGGGGGTGTTCAAGACAGGGTTTCTCTGTGTAGTTTTGATGCCTGTCCTGGATCTCACTCTGTAGACCAGCTGGCTTCAAACTCACAGAGATCCTCCTGGTTCTGCCTCCCAAGTGCTGGGACTAAAGATGTGCACCACCACTGTCCAGCCAAAAATAGGAGTCTTAAAAAAGAATACTTTACTAGTTTTCCCATGATTCTGTGATAGTTTCCCAATTTTTGAGTTGTTTGCCTTTCCTCCCCCCTCCTTCCTTCCTTTCTTCCTCTTCCTCTGCTACCCTTTCTCTCATGTTTCCAATTTTTCTTCTGTTTATTCACTTGTTTGCACATGTTTTACACAATGCAAATGAGTCCCAAACATTTAATTGCATGCCACATTTATTGAATAATCATTCCTTTTCCTATTATAATGTACATGATCACATTAAAAATTAATTTGCAAGCTGGCAAATTAGTTTGGATGGCATTTTCAGGGACTATGAACTGATATAAAAAATGTTATTTTTAGGAAATTGCTTGAAGAAATACATGGACGATGACTAATGAGAAAACCAGAAATCAAGGCATGATGAAGCCAAGCAACCTCTAATTTCAATATGTGTTTTGGCTTGGCTTGGGTTTCTAAACAGGGCTTCCTTGTTTTGATCATTGCCTTTAAGATAAAAGTTCTCACAGAAACTGAAAAAAAAAAACAACCTCATTGCTTTTGGCAAATATTGAGATTCAAACTTGTTCTTGCAGTTTGGAACAAATGGCAGCTCTTGTTTTGTTTTGTTTTAAAAACTAACAAACAAACGTGGACCAGGCAAGATGGTTCAGCAGGCAAAAGAAATTCCAGCTAACCTGACAATCTGAGATTGAGCCTTAGGACCCACATGGTGGAAGAAGAGAACCACCTCCCAAAGCTTGCCCTCCAACCTCCACATGAACACCATTTCATATGCACCTAAACAAAGTAAACAAATAAGTGTAAAAATAAACAAAAGTTCAAAGTCTCACTGAATTACTGTGCAAAGCAGACACTGTTGCCACCCAGCCCGACTTTCTCAATTACCTTCAGCTGTGCCAAATGCTAGATTTTATGTTATATCAGAGTCTTCTCACCTACCTAGGAGCCTCATGAACTGAAACCAAAGGTAAGATAACTGCACAGCACCTGCTTTGACAAATGGGAACACCCTCTTGTAAGCAGTTGTCTTAGTTAGGGTTTCTATTGCTGAAAAGGGACACCATGACCACAGCAACTCTTACAAAGAAAACATTTCATTGTGGTAGCTCACTACAGTTCAGAGGTTCAGTCCATTATCATCACAGCAGAACATGGCAGTGTGCAGGCAGACATGGTGCTGGAGAGGTGGCTGCTACATGTTGATATGTAGGCAACAAGAAGTAGACTGAGACTCACATGGAGCAAAGCTTGAGGAAAAGAGACCTCAAACCCTGCTCACCCACCCCCCAGTGACACACTTTCTTCAACAAGGACACACCTACTTCAATAAGGCCACACCTTCTACTAGTGCCACTCCCTTTAGGGGGGTGCATTTTCTCTCAAATCACCACAGCACTCAACAATTCTATAATATCACTACAGCTCCTTCAAAGAAAAATAGTACTTTAGTTCTAATAGGAGCAGAAAAGTCCATCACAACATCCCACCTCTGGGGCAAGGATAATCACTCAGCATGTAGTTGATCAGCTTGGACAATCAGTGTAGTTAGTGAATTCCCTGCCCAGTGGTTACATTGGTAAAACTTCAGAAAACTACCAGTCTTGAGATTGGAAACAAAGATCAAGAGCTTTCCGTTGATGAATGGCAAGTAATTAAATATTTTTACAATTAGTGCCTTCTGAGAATTCACATCTCTAGACTTTTGAAATACAGAAAACTGTTAGTAACAGAAACACATAATTCCAAGTTAGTCATATTTGAAGGTGATTTAGCAGTTGTGTCTGAGGTTGTTGGTATTTCATTGTTTTTCTTTCCCAGTAGTTCTGGAATATCAAGCTTTGTGAGTATTGAGTTTGAGGTTAATGAAAATTGAACTCAGACATTTCATCCCACATCCCATGTCCATTACTGTCCTTTGTTGTCTTTCATGTTCATTACAACAGCACCACGTCTGACCTTTCTGCTTTTTCATTTACACAAACATCATTCATGATCAGAACTAAAGTTGATAGCAATCCTCACCATGAATTGCCATTTCCTAGCTCAGTGTCTGTGACAGGGGCCACTAACTAGTCACACTTCTCTCTGTGTGCTTTCTCAAGTGTTAAGACAAGAAGATAACTACACATATGAACATGATGCCTGAGCCTGATAGTGGGAGGTGATCTTGTGTATCCTTTTCTTTCAAGTCTGAACAGACTAAAGATATGAATTTCTGGATGAGACAAGGGAACAAATAACTGAGGACACTTGTGGTCCATTAACCTGCTATAGGTTATCTACTAACAGTTACTAAACATCTGAGGATTCCAAGAACCCTGGTCATTGCTATGACTAAGCTGAACGTAGTACTTCTGTCCAAAATGAATCCTGGATGTGATGTTCTATCTGTCACATTGACATGGAAATTTCAGACCTAGAAGGAAGCCATTTTATTCTGAATAGAAGTTTATTTTTCCTATTCTTCCTAAGAATGTATTAAATAATAACAGCCACTGTATCTACTTGAGCAGACTTTATTAAAGTCACCTTATAAACAATTTCTCCAAGCAGAACATCTACATCTAAAATTAAAATTTAATGAAATGAAGACACACAATATAGAATTACAAAACATCTTTACCTGCTCTGTGAACATTTTGAAATAAAAACATTCCTGAAATACTTAAGGCCATTTTTTTTTCTATCACAAGAAGTCGGTTGTGACAGAGAGAACATGCACAGGTGGTAACTGCTCTTCTTCATGCCCAGTGTTCCCAAAACAGTCACACAGGCATGGGGCACCTTGGAGGTTTACCAAAGGACTTTGGCTCTTCGCCTTTGCCTGGCTTTCTACTCAGTGGCCATCATTACTATTTTCCCAGGAGCTACATTTGGGTTTATGATACCGCTGTGGAATGTCATTCTGTATGATATGGATGTGTGTTGTTCTGATTGGTTGATTAATAAAATGCTGATTGGCCAGTAGCCAGGCAGGAAGTATAGGCAGGATAAGCAGACAAGGAGAATTCTGGGAAGAGGAAGGCTGAGTCAGGAGTCACCAGCCAGACACAGAGGAAGCAAGATGACAAGGCAGCACTGAGAAAAGGTACCAAGCCATGTAGCTAAACATAGATAAGAATTATGGGTTAATTTAAGTGTAATATCTAGTCAATAATAAGCCTGATGGCCATACAGTTCATAATTAATATTAAGTCTCTATATGGTTATTTGGGTCTGAGCAGCTGCAGGACCAGGCGGGAGAGATTCAGAGATTCTTCCTGACTGCAGGACCCAGACAGGACTGGAGAAACTTAGAATTATTGTTTAATTTAAGTGTAAGACCTAGTCAGTAGTAAACCTGAGTTAATGGCTGAGCAGTTATAATTAATATAAGCCTCTGTGTGTTTACTTGGGGGATGTGAGTGGGAGAGATTTGTCCCAACCACCAACCAGCTGAGACACAGGAAAACTTCCAACTACATTTGGCGTACCAGCATGGGGCTCTCAAATTTTCATAAGGCCTGAAAGAGTTTAAAAAGGACTTCTCAATACACAATAACGGAGCCAAAAAGAGCTTTCTACTTCACGTGTCATGTGGGTCGAGATATAGAGATGTCAAGGTACAGACTTGAGCTACAGTATGGAGGGTTCATGGCGTATGGGCTTGAGTGCAACATGGCAGATTCCTGCCCAAGTACACAGAGGTGTCTCCAAGCCATGCAGTGTGGTGCATGGTGGATTTAGCCTTTACTAGTACAGACAAAAAAAAAAAAGGTTTCTGGGCTACATGCTGCTTTAATGGAAGCATAGACCCACTGCTTCTGAGAGTTGGTGGTATGCATGGCTCCCAGAGCTGGCAGTAAACGAACCACCACCATGTTGAAAAGCTAAGGTGGGCAGAGTCAACAGCCAAGGCTGCTGCTTCTGTTCTAACCACTCTGAAGTTTAAAGCAACAGATTCACACTAAAACAGATTCAGGTGGATAAACCTCTAAACAGTTTACAATGTGTATAAAAATGTGCATAGGCTTGGAAGAGAGAGGAAAAGGAGAATAGACAGTTATATGAATAAATAGTTTTAAAAAATAAAATCTTTAAAGAGAAAGTAAAAGCAATATTAAAAAATAAGCCACGTAAAGGTGGAAATCACACAGAGAGTCTGGATTATATTGTCTTTGGGATTTTTAACTTCAGAGAGACATTTGATTGTAAAAGCTGCTGAGTTAAATCAATGTGTATAATTTAAAGATATCTTGATTTCAAAATTTATGTCTAAGGATACATTGCTTTGGAAAAGAGGTTCTGCTTTTGTTTCCACAGAAAATTAGAACCTGTGGATTGCTTTCAGGCTAATATGGTTTGATCAGCCAAGACCCCCTTGAAAGGTCTCAGATGATACCATGGCCCAGATGATCCAACATCCAGAATGGCTTCAAGGCAACTGGCTCAGACAATGTAGCCTCCATTCAGGACTTGACCATAATTCTCAATTTTCTGAGGATCCCCATAAGAATTCACCACCCTCAATCAGCAAGAAGTAGCCTAGAACACTATGGCCATATTCCCAACAACTGGATTATGGATATTTGTCTTTGTTTAGAGATTGGTTACAAGTTGTTATATGGTCATAGTCAATCTCTTTCTAAAAGAAGAAAGGGGGATATGATATAGAAATGTAGTATACAGATATGATAGGATGAAAGGTAGATTATTGAATCTACTTTTAAAGAGCAACAACTTGTGTAAAATGTTTTACATTGCCATAAATTTTAGTTTATTACAAATTTTAAAGTTAATTTTATTATACTGTATGTATATTTCTACTCTTGTTTAAGGTATTATGTTTGTATAGCTCATTTAAAATTGTAATATATAATTAAGAAATACAGATTAATAGTCATCTATGATAATCACACTTATAGTCATGTTAGTTAAGTTTTCTAGGTATGCACAGATATATTTCAATTAGATAGGTGATCTTCAAACACTTCAAAGACCTAAAGAATATGGCATTTAAAATGTTTTAAAAACTTATACTTTCTGGACAGTGAGACATGTCTGTTCCTGGCAGCACTGATTTACTTCAAAAAGGAAAATGGGCATCGAAGATACTCCATATGGAATTTATCTCCTTCTTGCCCAAAATAGACATTTGGGCAAGAACTGTTCTTGCTTGGACTGCTTGATAAAACATTGTATAAACTGGACATGCAGAACTCATAGGAAGGTGACCACTAAATTTGCCAAAACAAGGTAAAATGATCCTTCAGGTTCCTGCTTTGCAGAGGAGACTGCCAGACATTCTACAGGACACAGAGAGAAGTGACTGAGAGACTCTAGGCCTGTGGTATGAAGACAGATGCCCCAACTTTACAGAGGAACTTTGGATGAATGTCCACGCAGCCAGCTGTCACTGTCATTCTAGATTTTTGGAATTTGTTTACAATGCTCTTCCTGTTTACTTAGGTAATATTATATCCTTCTGAGGTCTTTGATGTAGTTGAAGACTAGATAGTTATAATTTTCCTTGGTTATGATAAAAGATAAATTAGATATGAAACTTTTGATTTACAAAAATAGGGTAGCTGATAGAATATTTTCTTTAATTTTGTCAAATACAAATAGACTAGATATTATAACTAATTTTTGCTTGATAACTGTTCTATTATATGTAATTTTACTATGTTAAAATTAAAACATTCCTTTTTAATTAGACAGAAAAGGGGAAGTGCTGTGGAATGTCATTCTGTATGCTGTGAATGTGTGTTACTCTGACTGGTTGATAAATAAAATGCTGATTGGCCAGTAGCCAGGCAGGAAGTATAGGCAGGATAAGCAGACAAAGAGAATTCTGGGAAGAGGAAGGCTGAGTCAGGAATCACCAGCCAGACACAGGGGAAGCAAGATGACAAGGCAGAACTGAGAAAAGTTACCAAGCCACGTGGCTAAACATAGATAAGAATTATGGTTTAAAAAAAGTGTAATATCTAGTCAACAATATGCCTGAGCTAATGGCCATACAGTTTGTAATTAATATTAAGCCTCTGTATGTTTATTTGGGTCTGAGTAGCTGCAGGACAGGGCAGGAGAGATTTATCCCAACCGCAGGGCACAGACAGGACTGGAGAAACTTCCAACTATATGATACACTTAAAAATTTGCACATAGATATATGAAATATTGATAATGTTCTCAGGCAAGTTTTAACTAAAAGATAATTGATATTCTGTAATTTTCTTTCTTTCCTTTTCACTCACCTACCAACTGTCATGATCCACATCGCAGTTGGCCAATACTTGACACTAAGATTCTGTGCCTCCATCTGGGCCCTTCACAGCCATCATTAATGGATCACAGAATACTGCCATATCATTCTCTCTCAACACAGGATTCGAAGCACCCTTTGCCAATAACCCACTGAAGTAAGTTTAAGAAGTAAAACATAATTAACTCACTAACCTATGCTGAGGTCAAGGGATGAAGCAGAGCCTCCAAATACAGCTGTAGAATAGAATTATTTTGGCATAAAGGGATGATTCTGAAACTCAACCATGTCTACCAAATCAGAAATGTTCAGGTGTGGAGGACTTAAATTTGGATTTTACATAATTGCAAAGGGATGATTATCAGACAGTCACATCTGTACCTGTTCACAGATTGGCTTTGGGACACACACAGTAGAAAGGAAAAGGTTAATCAACATATTGGAGAACTTTGACTATCATCATGCTAATCTATAAGGACAGTATCATAATAATTTCCTTGGAGGAGAATTCCTTGGGAGATAGAATGAAATCATGCACACTGATACACTGAAATCTTGTCTCAGGACTGGGTCCCAAACGTGTCAGTTCCCACTGTGGAACTATGCTAAAGAGATCATGAAAATGTGATTAACTCACTAAGAACATTATCCATCATCCTGGAGAAAAGTACTCCCTCATTTTCTTATAGACATCACATATTTAAATAGCTCCATAGACAGACAGACAGACAGATAGATTGATAGATAGATAGATAGGTAGATTGATAGAGATAAAGAGATTGCCAATTTCTCACAGTTGTTGACAGGGTATCATTTGTTCCATCACATACATGTTGAAACAAAATACATGACAAAAAATAAATATAAAAATAAAAAAGAAACGTTTTGGTTCATAGTTGAAGGGTGCAGTCCAACACGGCAGGGAAGTTATGGCAGCAGGAGCTTGAGGCAGCTGCTTCTGCAGACAGGAAGGACAAATGTGACTGCTGGGGCTCCTCTTACCTCCTTCTTTCTACTCAGTACAGAACCCAGGATCGTAGCATGGTGCTGCCCACATTCAGAGTGGGTCATTCTACTTCAATTTAGCTCATCTAGAAACTTCCTAATAGCAATGTCCAAGTTCATCACCTAAGTGGTTCCAGAGCCTACAAAATGGATGATCACTATTAGCCATCACATAGTACATTTTACAAATATTAGAATGTGGGCTGTCCATGTGCCAGGTTGACTAATGAAAATAGTCTTTCTAGCATAATATTTCAGTAGTATTGCTCTATGAATATCTGTGACTCACATTTCACATGAATGGGGCATCTCATAATATTTCCATGAAAGGACACACAATTCACTGTAAGAGAAATTAAGGCACCACTTAATGGGC
>CABHPQ010144231.1:0-25000 GCA_902168405.1 Peromyscus aztecus | reverse complement strand
CAAGATAGAAGAGTATGATGTGTTCAGACCGACTACTTCCCTCATATGTCACTAGCAGTTTCAAACTTGACATTGCTGAAAACAACACTGGAAAGAATATTTTACATTAATTATTTATCCTCCAGGACTTGCTCATAATGTAAAAGAAATTCTGTTTCTTTCTATGAAAATAGTCTACAGAATTACTTGTTATTTTTGGTAAGTGCTCCGCTTCCTAAGCGTCCTCTCTCAGCCACATTAATTTATGCATTACCATGTGACTTTTGATGAGTTGATAATAATTTCTTCTTCCTCATTTTTCCCACTCACCAGGAAAGAGGAAACCACAGATAAAATAACAAAGTGACAAGAGAAAGAAGGCAGAGATGCAGACAAAGAGGTCGAAGCAGTATTTTGAGTTTCATGACACGCCAGGTATGTTCTGGTTGTCTCCCAAACCTCTATTCATTCAAGGCTCACAAGAAACAAACTCTGCTGCTGTCCTCCATTTAACGAAGAGGAAAACCTATGAATAGAGATATCTGATAACCTGGCCACGGTCCATAGCAGTTCTCAAACAACACACCATCTAAGCTGAGTACACGGGCATTACCTGGCCCTCTGACTCTTCCTTATGGGCTTATTTTGTCTTTCTGTGTCTGCTTGGTGTAGCTTCTGGGAAGCTGGAGATGTACATTCCTTCCACAAGTATCAGTGGAGACATGCAATGTAGTATTAATTGTCATGAGATCTCACACCACCCAACCTAACCTACCATAAGCATAAAGCTCACACGCCCTTTTTATTTGCTGACCTTTTACAATAGATTGCCTTCTTAAAATCCTGGACCCAGGATAAAGCCTCTCTTTGTCTCTGCTATCAAAATTCTTAATGAAGCCAATGTAGTTGATAGTCCTCAGTGTTGGGCCAAATTTGGCAAGGTCAACTTTAAGCCTGTTTTTCCTGGTACCGCCTAGATTTTAATCAACTGCCTTATGATCAAATGCAGTTCACAAAGCATTAGCCCCGCAGCAGCAGCAGGAGCAGCAGGAGCTGTGGCCAGGAACTTATTAGAAGTGTACTATTTTCAGGTTCACCTGAGATCCATGATTCCTATGCACAGCACACATTTGGGAGCACTACTATGGGATGTGGCCACCCCTTATTAAATGGAAGGATGTTACCAACCTGGTGGATTTCAAACTCTAGCAGACACTGGAAACACTGGGTTTGGTTAAACAGTTTTCTAGACTTGTAGAATGCCTGATTCTGTTGGTCTGAGATAGTTGCCCAAAATTTGTGTATCAATTTGTGCATGTATTTGCCAGATAATCCCAAGGCAGCAGAGGGCAGAAAACAGGAAAGACCTCTGTTCTAGCTCTTTCTGGGATCTCTTTTCTCTGTATAGAGCTTGCACATTCTTCCATGGGGACTAAGATATGAATATTTTCTGTGAAGCTACAATTTGAAAATAAACTTTGAGATGATGATAGTCTGCCAATATTGGGGTAGAGAGAGAGATGACTAAGTCAGTCCCTGACCTGACACTGATATCTACTAAGTGTGCCCAACCTTTGACATTGTGACACAGCACTGTCATCTACAAAGTTCACTCTTGATAAACATACAACCAAGATAGTCAAAAAAGTTACAAAGGAAAAAAAAATCTCATAATGGTTTAAGAAATGTTATCATTTTTATCTTGGTTCACTTTCATGGCTATTCTTTGTTGTAGTAGGGCCTAGTGAGCCACAAGTTGGACATGCCAATTCCCTTCAATATGATAGTTCTGTAGGATCATTTCCTTCCATGTTTAACTAAAAGTTTCAAAATCACAGACAAAGTGAGGCAAAATGAAGCGTGAATTGGCCATCATAGGCCATCACAGAAGCACTGAATAATGATAATATGCTAAGTACAAAAATTCAGGTAGAAATCCATTCAATTTTTTTATATCCTTTCCTTCTATTGAAAATAGATTATTTTCTCATACATTGTATCCCAATTGTAGTTTCCCCTCCCCCTGCTCCTCCAAGCTCCTCCCACCTCCCTTACCTTCCAGGTCCACTCCCTTTCTGTCTGTCATTAGAAAAGAACAGATTTCTAAGAGATAACAATCAAACATGACAAAATAAAATATAAGATGAAACAAAAACCATCATGTCAAAGTTGGACACAGCAACCCAAGACAAGGAAAAGAGTACCAAAAGCAGGCACAAGAATCAGAGACCCACTCATTCTCACACTTGGGAGTCCCATAAAAACACTAAACTAAAAGCTACAATGTATAGACAGAGGGTCTGGTCCTGACCCATGTAGGTCTTAAGTAGCCAGAAGTTTCTCCAGTCCCACCCGGCCCCACAGCCATTTATAAAATAATCATCCAGAAGCTTATATTAATTACAAACTGGATGGCCTATGGATCAAGCTTCTTGTTAGCTAGCACTTATAACTCAACCCATTCCTATTAGTCTACAAGTTGTCATGTGGCCATGGCATTACTGGTTTGCTGGCATCTTGCTGCTCCTTGGGCTGCAGCTGGTATCTCTCTCATTCTGCTCTTCTACCTGTATCTCTACCTGGATTTCCCACCTGACTGTAAGCTTTCTTGCCATAGGCCAACAAAGCTTTTTTTTTATTACCCAATGAGAGCCACACATATTCACAATATATAGAAAGACATTACACAGCAGCCTTGTGCAAGTCTCTGCAAGTTCATATGCATCTTACTCAGTTGGTTTAGAAGGTCTTGTCCTCCTGGTGTCCCTCATCCCCTTGGCTCTTACATTCCTTCTGCCTCCTCTTTGGTGGGATTCCCTGAGCTCTGAGGGGAGGGAGTTGATGGAGACCTCCCATTTAGTTTAGACTCTCTCTCTCCATGTAATGTCTGGCTATGGGACTCTGCATCTGTTCCAATTTGCTGCTGGAGAAAGCTTCTCCAATGATGACTGAATAAGGCACTGATCTATGAGTATAGCAAAATATCAGTAGGATTTTTTTTACTAGTACTTTATTTTTTATTATATTTTATTTTTTAGACCAATAGTGTTTAGTTTTACTCTAGGTCTTTGGGCTATCTAGTCTCTGGTTCTTGGTTACCCTAGCAGTGTTGAGTATGGGTTCCATCTCATAGAGCGGTCCTTAAATCAAATCAGACATCTGTTGGTTACTTCCACAAGTTCTATGCCACCATTGCCCTAGCATATTTTGCAGGTATGACAGATTGTAGGTCAAAGGTTTCATGGTTAGGTCAGTGTTTACATTTCTCTTCCAGTAGCCTGCAGAGTACCTTCTTGAATCAAATACACTAGAATGTAGGGGTAAAGGCTTCATGTAGATAACAGCTCCACTTCTTCCTGTTCAGTGAGTTGTGTTGGTGTTGTCCTCAGCAATGAGTAAATGATAGCAGAGCTACAATCCATAGACCCCCGAGAGGTTAGGTATAGAGGAAGGTCAAGCAGGACACATGGTTCTCTTTGGGAGAGAGAAATAGAATAGCTTTTCCAGGCATACTGGGAGCAGGTAGAGACAGAGCGGAGGGTCAGGTGGATAAGGGAAGAGAAAGTCTAAAATAGAAACATTTTTTTCCTGCTGTTAAGAAGTTCATTTTAGAAAATATTTTATTTCCTGAAAACATTTTGTTTATATTAAAATATAATCGTTTTTCATAGCTGTATTATTGAATAAATTACTAAATAAAAACTTAAGGCAATTGTAATAATGACAACTGTAACTCATGAAAAAAGTTTTAAGGTCCTAAAAACTTGGAACAGTGTGATTTATTCATAAATTATGATCCAATATTCTTTAATACCATTCAGTGAAAACAATACTTTGTTTAATGTAGTAGTTTAATTAATCCAGTTTCTTAATTGAGCAATACTCTTTTATTCCTCAGCAGTGAAAAATGTAGTTTATGGTTTCATATGGAAGAATTTTTTAAGAAAGTCAACTTTTCCTTTCAGTAATATTTTTGTGTTTAGTGATGAGGGAAAAAACACCTGTTAAAATAAATCTGTCAAAATCTTGGATAAATGCCTTGCATATAAATGTTTGAATTTGAAACCTGCAGTTTATCCCAGAGATGAAGAAATTGAAAACCAGTGTTATAATCAGCATTGACAAGTTGACACGGAGCTTTGGCTGAGCTGAGTAATCAAGAGGTGTGGCCTTTAAAGGCCACCTGAAGCCCTGGGCATCTGTGAGCTGATGAGCTGGAATAAAAGTGACTCATACAACTATCACCCTTGAAGGGCATCACCTACCATGAGAATGAGGGTCATTAAAATCTCTGTCCTTAGAAATGGATATCACAAAAGAACTTTGTGTGGGACTCATCTCTAGTTGAAAACAAGAATGTTATTCTGAAACTACATCCAAATTGAAACCTGGGAGATGCAAACTCAAAACACTCAATAGTGATAAATCATGAAGTCATCCTTCCCAGGTTCTAACAGATAAAGACAACTGAATATGATTTTTCAGTCCAAAGTTATATAATATATAATGAGCCAGAGTCAACACAAAAATGAGTGGCAGAAAAAAAATCTTAACACATTCTCATTAGGAACATCATCTACAGTGTCTAGGGATATAAAAATGATAGGTATGTGGACTATTCTTTTTCACTGTATGAATATATGTTGCTGTAATTAGGTTAATAAAGAAGCTGACTAGCCAATAGCTGGACAAGATAAGGTTATGCAGGGAATCCAGACAAAGGGCACTGGGAAGAAGGGCAGAGTCAGAGAATTGCCAATGAGACACAGAGAGGAAACAAGAGGTGCAAGGTGAAAGACAGGTAATTCCATGTGGCACAATGTGGATTAATATAAATGAGTTAATTTAGGATGTAAGAGCTAGTTAGTAATAAGTCTGAGCTATTGGCTGAGCATCTATAATTAATATTAAGTCTTAAGATCAGTTATTTGGGAGCTGGCAGGTGGGAAAGAGAAGTCCTTCTACATATGGCATTCCAGTGTGGGGCCAGAATTTCCACATTCTACATAACAAAGATTAAAAAAAAATTCCAAGCACACAAAAATGGAGCCAAGCGCAGCTTCTTGGTAACTGCCTTTTCTCAGGTAGGCTCTGTTTGCTAGAGGCAAGCAGAGGCACAGCTCCTTTAAAAGGTGGTTTTCTTGGATCATTGCTAGCTGCTAGCCAACACAGCTCTTTTAAGAGGCCCTGCTATCAAACACCTAAATGGGGTTTATGAGCAGTAGGTAGCACACTACTTGGTGGCAGTGTGAACCCAAAAATTCCCTAGAGTCAGGGCAGTAAATGTGGCTCTCTCCAATACCTATGCTGTGGAGCAAAGCTCTCAGGAAACCAAGTGGGGCAGAGTCAGCCATCAAAACAGAGGCAGAGATCCTAGCCATGCCACTTAGCGTTTAAAGGCTCATGAGATAAGAAAAAAAATACAGATACACAATAAAGACAGATTCAGATGGAAAAAAACCTCTAAACAAGTTACAGTGTGTTTAAAAATGTACAAAGGTGCCAGGTGGTAGTGGTGCATGCCTTTAATCCCAGCACTCAGGAGGCAGAGCCAGATGGATCTCTCTGAGTTCAAGGCCAGCCTGGTCTAAAAATTGAGATCCAGGACAGGCACCAAAACTACACAGAAAAACCCTGTCTCAAAACAAAACAAAAAACAAAAAACAAACAAAAAAATGTACAGAGGCTTGGGGGAGAAAAGAAAAAGGGCATTAGACAGTCATAAAAAAGAAATAGATAGTTTTAAAATAATAAAACAAAGTCCTTACAAAGCAAAGTAATATAAAAGATAAAAGCCACATAAAGATGGAAAATACACAGTGAGTCTAGATCCTGTATGTTATTGTGTTGTCTTTGAATTTTTTGGCTGCTAAGAGATACTGGATTATAAAAACTGCTAGATTAAAGCAACCTATATGTTTTAAAAATACCTTGACTTCAAAATTTAAGTAAAAGGTATGTTGCTTTGGGGGAGTAGTTATACTTTTGCTTCCACAGGAAATGAGAGGCTGTGGGTTCATTCTGAGTTAAAGAGAATCATGTTTGATTGGGGAAGACCCCCCTGAAATCCTGGCTACAGACATTTAAAAAAAGACACACAATGTACATTTTACCTGCTCAAACATAAAACAAAAAAATTATCTTTAACTGACTTGGGCACACCACATATTCCATACTTGTAATGTATGTTAGCTTTAAAAGTTTATGTGTTTTCAGAACAAGGGGGACAAACACTAATGAAAATGGATAGCCCAGATGATCCAACATTTCATAATGCCTCTGTTACAGTCCCCTCAAAATTCTGCATTCAGAACAGCTTCAAGGCTGCTGGCTGAGATGATCCAGACTCAGAATACTCCAGCCAAGACTTAAAAATTATCCTGATTTTCTCAAGATTCATCCAAAGATGTCAGCAATCCTAGACAACAGGAAGGAATCTAGAAAAACAATGCCCACATTCCCAATAGATGGGTTATAGATGTTTGTTATCATTTAAGGGGGGGGGGTGGTTACAAGTTGTTATTGGTACTGAACAAAGGAGATTAGATTCAGGGATCTTGTTCTGAACAGAAAAAAAAACGGGATATAGAAATGATAGGATAAAAGGGTAGATTACTGAATCTACTTTTAAATCAAAAAAGCAACTACTAGTCTTAAAGATTTTACATTGATATGGATTTTTGTGTATTGATAGAAATTTGAGGTTATTTTTGTTATACTGTATATATGCTTCTACTATTACTTAAGGTATTTTTGTATATTTATACAAATTTAAGGTTTTTTTAGAACATACTATACGTACATTTCTACTCTTATTTAAGGCATTGTATTTATGCAGCTTGTTTAACAATATGATGTAAATTTCTTGTCCTTGAAAGTTATTATTGCAAACTATTCAGGATAATAAAGAAATGTAGTTTAGTAGTTAGTCACCTTTTGTAATCAAACTTGTAGTCTTGTTAGGTATGTTCTCAAGGTCAAACACAGATATATTTTAGATTGGCAAGTCTTCAAACACTTTAGAGAGTTATAGAATATGGAATTTAAGATGTTTTAATAATATAAGGTTTATTATGACATTGAGACATCTGCTCCTGGCAGCACCAATCTACTTCAGAGATGATGATGGGTATCAAAAAAACTCTGTTGTGGGAATTCGATCCATTCAGCCAATGGTATTGGGGTGACTAGCCCTAGGGCGCAGTCTTTTCTGGGTACGTATCCAGATAAGGACTGAGGAGGAGGGTCTCACTTGCTCTTGCTAGGATGTGGAAGGCTTCCTGATGCCACAGTTTCTGTAAGCTGGTACAGAGCTTTTCCCATCCTTCCCTGGCAGACAAGGAGGCTGTGGCGCCGCTTCATTCTGTATTCATGAATATGCTATTCCCATTGCATCCCTTAATAAATTATTGACCAGACTTCTGTGGACCCTCACTTTCTGTGGTTCTCACTTCAAAACTCCATGTGGAGTTTGCTTTCTTTGTGGCAAAAGTTAGCCACTAGGCAAGAAACTGCCCTTGCCTTGACTGCTGACAGTATGGTATCCAAATTGGACAAGCAGGACACAAAAGAAAATGACTGCCAAACTTTGCCAAGACAAGGTAGGACAGTCCTTCAAAATTCCTGCTTCACAGAAAAGTCTGTCAGATATTCCATTCCTGTAAGCCAAAGTTGGATGCCCCAATGTTATAGAAGAACCGAGGGTGACTGTCCAGGCAGTAAGATGTCACTGTCATTAGGTAACATTTCATCTGTTTGGGGTCTTTGATGGAGTTAAAGACTAAATAATTAGACTTAAAGTTTTTCTTAGTTATGATAAAAAGGTAAATTAGATATGAAACTTTAGACTCACAAAGATAAGATATATAATAGAACATTTTCTCTGATTTTGCCAAATACAAATGGACTGGATATTCTAACTGTAATTCTTATTTGATAACTGCTTTGTTGTATATAATTTTACTATGTTAAAGTTAAAACTTCCTTTTTAGTTAGACAAAAAGAGGGATAAAACAGGATAAGTTTAGGTGGGAAAATCAGACTAAGGACACTGGGATGAAGAAGGGCAGAGTCAGAGGAGTTGCCAGCGAGACACAGAGAGAAAACAGGAGGTACAAGATGAAAGAGGTAATGCCACATGGCAGAATGCAGGTTAATGTAAATGGATTAATTTAAGCTGTAAGAGCTAGTTAGTAATAAGCGTGAGCTATTGGCCCACCATCTAAAATTAATATTAAGTCTCCATGTAGGTTATTTGGGAACTGGTGGGCAGGAATGAAAAGTCCATCTACATAGGTAAGATGAAAGAAGAAATTAAACAAATGGAAAATAACTATTGTCCAAAATTCCAGACAGTTTAGAGTAATAGAGAAATTGCATTATGATGAATAAAAGTGAAATAAGTTGTGGAAATTTTAGAGCCAAGGATTAGGTTTAAAAATAGATTTAAAAGAATCTGATAAACCAGAATAAATATCTAGAAAATCAATGTGTCAATATCATAATACAATAGAATAAGTGAAGAAAATAAATGGAAAGATTAAAAAGGATATGGAGCAATAAATGAAAAGTCCATTATATATTTAATTAGTCATAAGAAGAGTTAGTAAAACAAAATTTGTAGAAATCATAAATCCAAAACAACAGAAGTCATACTTCCTCAGTATCAACAGACACAATGATTGCCAATGTGGAATTGCAAAACCCAATTTTTTCTATAATCTATATATTTCCTAGTGAACATACTAATCACTGATGACAGAGTGATCTTAAGTGCAACAAGAGAACAGATAGATTCTCCATCACAGTTGCAGACTCATAATAGATCATTTCTACAACACCATTGAAGCTACATATGTTTTCAATAGTATTATCATAAAATTTCCTTTATTTTATATCCAGCTAAACTATCATACAAATAAAATGATTTTCAGAAGGAAAAAGAGAGGAAATAGTATTTAAAACCCTAGGGATGAGTTGAAGATAAATGAACTTGAGCACATAGTGAAAATCAATAAATTCTAAAAGGAGAAATAGTGGATTATTATTTATTAATTATTATTATTATTAATTATTAATCTAAACTATTATTGCATGTATTATTTAACCATATACTACCAACTAAAGAACTATAATCACATTGTAGCAGCAAATGTTGTTTTTAAAAGTGTAAGACAGAATACAAGTTAAACAATGATAAGCTCTTTTGTTACTAGCGAGATAGGTAACATTTAAACATTTAAAGTAAAAATAAATTAAAGAATGGGCATAAAATACATAAGTGCATAACCAGTATGAAGGAAAATTAAGAGAAAAAAAATTTGGTTAATCCAAAAGAAATTAAAATGAGGTAAAAATGTAGTAGTAGATGGTAAATAGAAAGTACAAAAAAGATGATATGAATAAATTATGATATTACATATTATAATAAATAAATATATAGTAAATAAATAAAAAGAATACATAAATATAATAAATAGATAAATAAGTTATTTATTTAGATATAATAAAAATGCATGTGCTATTGTAAAGGGGACACATAGAACCTAAAGGCAGAAAAGAAGGACCCCAAAACATAAAATTCTGAAATTAAAATTAAGGGAACAAAATTAACAGCACACAAAAGAAATGTATTTTGCCTAAAGGGATTCTTCTTGCCTATATGATGAAATAAAGAAATCTCAACAGAAAGATACAACAATGGAAATTAACAGAAACAATTTTTATCTATACAAATGAAAATTGGAATACTTTCACAATAAGGCACTAGTGAATTCTAACATGGTGTAGATGTCAATATATTTGATATTGGATAAATTGAAATGTGAACAACAAATTAAATAATTATCTACATAATTAAATTATGTTCCACATAATTAAATACATATGTAGATATATGCTAGTGCTAAGAACATGTGAATCAAAAAATGAAGAAAATATTTACCCATAAAGACATATTTAACATCCCAGCATTTGAGAGGCAGAGGCAGGAGGATCTCGTGAGTTTGAGGCCAGCCTGGTCTACAGAGCTAGTTCCAGGACAGCCAAGGTTACACAGAGAATCCCTGTCTTGAAAAACCAAAAGAAAAAAAAAAGACGTCTTTAACATTAATATTAGCATTAAATGATTAAATGATCTAAGTAAGCCATACAACCCATTCTTATCTAAGTCTCTATAGTACCACTTACACAAAGAAAAAATAATATAAACATCAAAATAGCTGAAGATTAAACATCTGACTAAATCCAGTCTTTGTAGATGAAAGCATAAAGAAATAAGCTTAGCTAACTTACAGACAGTGTCTGCCATCATACACAATATATAATATTACAAATTTATACATTTTTCCAAATAAGCAGGAACAAGAAAAGAATATTTGTCATCTATTATTCTATTTACAGCCCCTCCCTGCCCCCCTGCCAGAAGTTCTAGCCATATGTGTAAAAACAAAGTAAAAACTAAAAACAAGAGATTGAAGCTTTGATCTCAGGGGTCCCAGAATACAACTTAGGATCAATGCTTTTACCCCAGAGTCCACCTCAGAACCATGGCTTTGACCCCAGAGCTCCCAGAGTTTGACTCAGGACCAAGTCTTTGACTCCAGAGTTTATTGAAGATTGGGACTGGGATTTTGACTACAGAAGTCACAGAGTTCACTGTGGGACAGACGCTGACTCCAGCCCCTAGCTGATTCACAAAGTACACCATTTGACTGTGGGTTTGACTCTGTCTGTTAGCTCTGCTGTTATCTTGTGGCTGTTTGTGGTTCTGTTTTCACCTACACAAGGCCGGATCACCTCAGTTACCCAACAAGAGAATCAACCCAAGCTTCACCAGTCTCCACAGCTGAACTTCCTGCAAACACCCCTCTGTGAAAATTCACACAACACAAAACAACCCAAACAGAATAGGAAGAAGTTAAAGGGGAAAACCAAATACTACTACTCTGATAAAGTAACACAGCAATGAAATGATTCCTCAGGACATACTGCTATATCCACAGATCAGAGCCTCACTGGGCCATCTCAGAGACGCTTCCTCTTTGAGTAGATAGAAATTAACACTGGATAATGCCCTGAGTAAGACTTTAGAACTCCCTGTCCTAAATGGTATGTCTTCATCAAACCCCTCCCCTGAAAGCTCAAGGATCTCTGTGGAAGATGATCTGGAAAAATTGTAAGAGACAGAGAAGATGGGTGACTCTAAGGAATCAGTATTTTCCAGACACCACAGAATTGATGTACAAATGAACTCAGAGTTTGTGGCAACTCACACAAGACCCGCATAGATTCAAGACAGAAGGGGTCCCAGCACTGGGAGGAGAAATAGACACAGGGATTCACCCCTCACCAAGAGTCTACCTGCAACTGATAACCACAAGTAAAAAGGAAAATCAGCATTCTCCAATGGAGAGTCACTGGGTATATCAACCACACTCCAGGGTGGGTCCCATGCCCAGGAGTAGTTGGCCAACAAAAAAATGAACTCAGCAGTATTTTTGTGGACTTTAGTTTTGTTTTGTTTTGTCTTGGCATTTTTTTTTTGTCTTTTTGGTCTTTTGTCTGTTTGTGTGGATTTTCATCTTTGTAGGGTTTTGTTTCTTGGTTTTTTGTTTTGTTTTTTGTTTTTTTAACATATAAGAAAAAGACCAACTCACTTAAAAAATGGATATTATAAAAATCCCAGACCATTCATCAGCAATCTAAAAACAGTAAAATGATATATTGAAATATATCATATATCATATATCATAAAGTAAATAGCTATGAACCAAGAGTGCTATAATCTCTTTCTGATTTTTTATTTTAATGCAGGCACTCAAAGCTATACATGTCCCACTTAGGACTGATGTTATTATGTCCCATGGGTTTTAGTTTGCTATGTTTTCATTTTAATTTATTTCCAATACTTCTCAAACTATTCCAAAAAGTAGACCTAGAAGAGGTTCTTCCAAACTTCTTTTGTGAACCAGTGTTACTTCACCTAACACCAAAGCCAATTAAGGATGTAACAACAAAGAGAACTATCAGCCGATATACCTGGTGAGCACAGATGTAAAAATTCTCAACAACATACTCACAAACCAAGTACAAGCACTGTATTGGTGTGCTTGCTATTGCTGTGAGGAACATAATGATCAAAACCAACTTGGGGAGGAAAGGCTTTATTTGGCTTGCACATCCTGCCCTCAGTCAATCTTTGAGGGAAGCCAAGTCAGGAACTCAAGAAGGGCAGGAACTAAAGCAGAGGTGATGGAGGAACACTGACTACTAGATTGAGCCCCAGGCTCAAATTCAGCTACCTTTCTTGTATTCCCCAGGACCATTTGCCTAAGGGGTGGCACCACCCACAGTGGGCTTGGCTCTCCCACCAATCATCACTCAACAAAATGCTCCACAGATTTTTCCCTTAGGCCAATCTGATGAAGGCATTTTCTCGGTTGAGTTTCCTCTCCCTCTCCCCCCATGACCCTAGTTTGCATCAAGTTGCAAGAAACAAAACTAACCAGCACAGGCATATATCAAAGATACCATCCTCTTCAATCAAGTTGTTTTAACCTTGAGATGAATTAATAGTTTAACATACCAAGGGTGATAAATGTAATGAATCATACAAATGGACTTAAAGACAAAAATTATGTGATCATCTCAATAGATACAGAAAAGGCCTTTGACAAAATTCAACACGACTTCATGATAAAAATCCCAGAGAAACATATCTCAAGGTAATAAAGACTGTATAAGACAAATCCACAGCCAACAACATCCTAAATGGGAAAAAATTAAGAGTGGTGTTGAAAAACAGATATTGGTAGCAGAGTGTATGGGTTCAATTAGGTTGGGAAGTAATTTGGGATGGCAAATAAGGTTGAAGGTGTGTATCATTATCAACTCAGTGGTTCTTCTTGGGATGCCCTATGCATACATTTATCCAAAGAAGAGCTCATCAAGTGTTCAGAAAGAGCATTAGCTTTAATAACTATATAGATAAATAACATAAAAGAAAATTAAGTCCATTAATGGGATTCTAGATAAATATCTATTAGATAAAACCTATATAAAATTTCAGTAAGAGAGCTAGAGCTTAACATTTTAACACGAATAAATCTTATTTTTTATCCTTTTTTGTTTATTATTTATGTCTTTTACATCATGCATCTCCATCCCATTCATTTCCCTGTCCCTTCATATCCACCCTCTGCCCTTGCAACACCCCCCCCCGCCACGCGCATGTGCAAATGAAATAAAATTTAAGAGAAAAAAGAAAAAAAAAACAAAGGAAAAAATAAATCTTGTCATGGAAGCTGAGGTGTGACACAGTGAGTCACTCAGTAAATCCTTTTGTCCATATATCTTTACTTACAAGTGTTCATTGCAGAGAGTCATTGATCTAGTTCAGTTCCTCTGGTTTCTGTTACAACACTGATGCTGGCTCACTGGAACTCCTCTTAGTTATCCTGCTGCTGCCCTGTGTTGTGGAGATCCTGCAGCTTTGGGTCTGCAGGACCAGTCCCTTCATGTGCTCCAGCAGATCACAGATGATGTGGATGTTGGGGTGGGCCAACACAGAACCCTGGTTCTGGGACTGGGTAGTTTGCAGGGTTGGTCAGCCTGCAAGCTCTCCCTTGTCCTCACCACCAGGGTGAGCTCTCCTGCATTGTTCTGGCAAGTTTACCCGTGAGCAAGGGGAGGCGGGGGTAGTTCTCCGGCTTTCATGTCCTCAGAGTTGGATCTCCCACACCTACACCTTCAGGGTCAGCTCTAGGCATGGCATGGGGCCACTCTCCTGAGTGCTGCAGCTGATGAGGGCAGGACCAGCTCTCCCACCTGTCTCAGGCATTGATGGCAGGAGTGGAGATGGGGGTTGGAGGTGGGGCGGAACCACATGACGGATGAGTAATGGGGACAGCTCTTCCATGCTCAAAACTTACAGCTGGCTCACCCACACCTCCACCAAGGGGGTTGGCTCTATTTTGCCGCCCACACAAACACAAATAAATCTTAAAAGCAATGTTCAAATCACAAATTACTAAAGAATATATACAATATAATAGCATTTGTATGATTTTTTTAAACATGAAGTATATCACTGCATATATTTTGCCATTCATACATATGTATTAGAAATATAAAACATTCAGAAGAGTGATACCAAATTCAAAGGAATGCAATAGAGGAGAATTCACAGTAAGATTCAACAGCATCCAAAATCATTTCTTTCCCATGCTCAGTATAGAAGCATGGGTGCTTGTCTTATTTTTCTGATACCTTTTTGTCTCCCTGAATTCATCACTTCCAAAAAGAGAAGGCTTATTTTTCAAAGTGTGTCTAATTAAACCTGCCTGTGAAGGCAGACACTCACTGTCTTCATTAAGCAAACCACAGCATTGTCTAAACTTTACATTTTTCCTCTTCATTCAAAGTTTTTTCCTTTCTTCTTGTATGCAATTAACTCTAGTTGTTAGATACATGTAAGGTGTGACTGAGAGCTGAATGCCATGCTTTGAAATTACAAAATATTTTTCCTTTTCGTAAGTATTTGATATATTTAAATACAGAAGATTTTCCTTTATCTTGATTTTCCCAGTTTGAGTTTCTTTTAAATGAAAAAGTAAATGATTTATTCCATACACAATTATCTCTTGGAGGTTGGGTGGATATGACAAACTCTACCTATTCTGAAGTCTGAGGATGCCTAAGTGTATGTATAAAATGATAAGCCATTTGCATGTAACTCACATCCACCCATCCCTATACTTTAATCCATCTCTAGTTTACTTGTGATAACACACTGGACACCAGCGATAAGGCAGAGACATGCAAAGAAACACAGGAAGAGGGAGTTTAGGTGGAGTCTGGAACTCGGCCCACAGTCAGAAGCCAGACCACATTTATCCAAATGTCCGAGGACAGGGAACACCACGCTTGACACACTGTTACATTAAAATGTACTTGAAAACAGAATGACCTCTTCGATTTCCCTTTAATGCAATTTGTAATTGAAATTGAACAGTGTTTTGTGTTAAAAGAGTTGATTCAGGGCAATCAAGTACAAACAATATATTTAATTATGCATATATATATATATATATATATATATATATATTACTTAGGCCTTTAGAGGAGTATGATATTATTTCCTCAGAGTAAAATATAGATTGAAGGTACATTCACATACAACTTTTATTTCTACAGCAAAATATATATGGAGAATGGCCTGATGACCATTGGCAAATAAATAGGTATTTGCTTTTTCCTTGAGGAAAGCAGATATCAGTGGTTAAGGGCTGTGATCTGCAAATAAAATGTATAATAACTATCCTCTTTTTACTAAGCATTTCTTATTCTTTACATTCATAATTTTTTAATACTAAACATGTATGTCAATCATTTTCATGAGCATCTTTCCTTCTCATAGTCTTGTGAGCTAGTCAGTCAAATGAATCCTGCTACAGTTTCAATTTGAGTACATTTGTCTTGGGACAACGAATATGATTTTACAACAACTTGTTTAGCTCCATAGTACATTTGTGTCCTGGGTATAAAACTGTGACATCAGAAAGACAAGAACTTTATTCATAAAAGACCTCAATTTATGCTATAATCCCATATTTATAGAATATAAATATAGCTATAGAATGTGGGGCAAGAAACTTAACCATTCAGAGCTTTGTTTTACTAATGTCTATAACAGAAAACTGAAGACATTCTTGTAGTCAGACTTTCTTTGGACTACCAGCTCCCAAATAATGATGCTGAGAGTTTTATTAAGTATGAAAGGTTGGTCTTAGCTTAGGCTTGTTCCCAACTAGCTTTTACAACTTAAATTAACTCATTATATTAATCTATGTTCTGCCATATGGCTCATTACCTCTGCTCAGTACCATGTGCCCCCCTTCCTCCATCTCCAGCTGGCAAATTCACAATGCCTCAAATTCCTCCCTGAGTTGGAAGTCCCACCTATCCTCTCCTGCTTAGCTATTGGCCATCCAGCTCTTTATTAAACCAATCAGAAGCTGCCTTGGAATAGACACATCTTCACAGTGTACAAAAAGATTATTCCACAACACCTTATTAGTGTTCCTCCCATGTCCTTCTCACCATTCAAAACACCCATCCCTCAAGTGTTGTGAACGGTGCATTACAGTGTTCCTCACAGAACTGTGCCCAGCATGCTGCAAACAGACCTCTCCATCTGGCTCCAGAAATCTTGACCAATGAATGGCTGATAGAAAGTGAAAAGCCAGGTCCATATGATAGGGGTATGTGACAGTGCAGTTTATGTCCTGTGAGGTAAGATTGGAGCCAAGAATCACATGAGACTACCTTCTTGCTTAGCTTCATTTTCTTATTCTTCCTGCTTTCCTTGGTGTCTCAACTATCATTTGAAAAGATGCCCGATCAAAAGATTGTCCTAAACATTCACTCAAACATTAAGAATAAAATGAGACAAATATCCATGAAACATTTTATTAATAGTAGAGGATTATGAAACTTTGATATTGATATCATGCAAAATTACAAAACAAATAAGGTTCAGCATTTTCATTCCTTTTCCCTAGACTATCATAAACTATTATCTTACAGGTGCATAAAACATTTGTATTGTCCCATCTATCTTGCATATTAGAAATTTTGAATAATTTTATGGCTGTGTTGTAAGGCTATATATCTGTATTCTTATGATCTTAAAGGGACAGAGTATTCAAGGACCTGAAAAAGAGAAAATGGGAATAGTTAGCTGTCTTTGGTTCTAGTGGTTGGTTCTTGATGACTATCTTTTAATGACCAACAAATATTCCACATTTTCATCCCAGGATCTCCAAAATAAATTTTCAAATTATATTGTTCAAATTTTAAAGATTTCACATGACACTTTCATAAAAGCAGTTGTCATTCTGAGCAAAATTATATTGCATTTGTGTTATATATTTATCATCATGACATAGGAGTGGCAGTTCAACTTACTTAGAAAAAAAAATGGCTACCCAACAACTTCATTAGCTAAACTAGTCCTTATTTGTGACACCAGTAATCTAAAGTAGACCTTTTCTGAAAAGAAAAATACCTTTTTTGTTTTTCAATTCCAACACAACGTGAATAGGTGTCCTGCTGATCACAGCACCTCTGGCACAGGTAGGTGGCGTGGAGTTTGCGAGATGGATTAACTCACAGGAGCCCTTGCCAGCCTCCCATCTTCCAGGTGCATTCCTTCCCAGTGCGGTTCCCCTCAGGCTTCCTGCTTGACCCACTTGTGAGGCTCTTTCAGAATCAATTCTCAAATTTTGTTGTTGTTTGTGCACAGAGGTTTCCACACCTTTAGATAAAGCACAATGTTGGTTCAGAACAAGAAAAGGCAAAGTGCTCCTTGAAGAGAAAGAAGGGAGGCAAAGGGGCAGATCACAGGCTCTAATAGACAGACAGGCCCAAGAAGGCATAAGTGTGAACCGCAAGGAGTGGAAAAATGGTCTTTGGAACAGTGTTCCTTCCCAGCAACTGCTGGGAAGCCTTCTTGTGTCGCTGTGTATGTTCCTGGTACCTCTTAGCCTCTGGGTTGCTGCCATTCATCTTGATACTGGACATTCCGCGGTGTCTGCTGTCTCCACCCACATTCCTCCTAGACTTCATAGAAGAAAAACAATGATACTCTAGTTTTCTGTTATGATTATTATTTACTGTGACTTTATTTCAAAGGCCAGTTTTAGGTACACAGGGCAGGTGAGGGGAAGGTATAGAGCCGTCCCATAGCCTTCTGTTCTTCCACAAAAACATCCTACCCATTAGCAAATCCTCCACCAGAGAACATATGAACTGATAGGCCTGTTCAGAAACAGAATCATCACTCACAGTGCACACTTCATTCACTCCTGTTGTACAGTCTGTGGTTTTGAGCAGATATAATTCCAATTATTCAAAATTGTTCCACACAGATTTTTCACTAACCTAAAACACCATTCAGTCCCATCCATCTAAGACTGCACTCTCCCTGCTGTCTCTTGGAAGCTATTCATTGTTTGTCTCATGTTGGAAGCCTGGTCAGAAGTACGGCAGTGTTAGAGGAGGTTTCGGAACTTCTAAGAGAAGAAGCCTAGTGCCTGGTAATCAGGTCATGAGGGCATCTTCTTTGAAAGAGATCAACACAGCTATCAGGGAACCCCAGTTAGGTCCAGAGAAAAAGCTGCACGAAGTGAGCCTGACCTCAGAATCCCTGCAGCTCTGGTCTCACCAGGTGTCCTCTTCTGTGTGTGACCTGCCATGTGATTTCCAGTGCCATCCCCCTGGACCTCTAAAACTGGGAGCTAAGTAATTCTCTTTTCTTTACAAGGCATTCAGTTCTGGGCATTTTGTTATAGAAATAAATGAACAGACATGCTTTTTCTTTTTCCAGAAGATCATACAGTTGGAATCCTCCTGAATGAACCTTTTCAGATACTCTTTTATTTCAGTGTGTAAGATGCATTTAGCTCCCGCATCCCTCAGTTCTTCAAGGCCTAACTAAATATGCCATTGTCCAATTGTACCACCTATGGAAGGAGATCTTGAGCACTTCCAAGTTTTAGCTATTACAAATAAACTTTCCTTGTTATTCACTATTCTTGTGGTATAGTTTGGCTCTAAAATGTCCTCCAAAAGCTCGTGTAATAAAGGCTTGGCTCCGGCTTGATATGATTGGGAAGTGGTACAGACTTTAGGAGGTGGGACCTACTAGGGAGTCTTCTAGCCATTTGTGACAATTAATACTGTAAGGCCACATCCCTCTCTTTTTCTCTCTCCCACTCTCCCCAGCCACATGGTAAATAATTTTTTTCCTACCACACGCTCATACCACAATGTGCCCTATAGCCCTGAGCAATGGGACCAATCAGACACAGACTTAAACCTTCAAACCGTGAGTCCAAGTAAACATTTCTCCTTTTGAAGTTACCTAAGATATTTTGTTACAGTATTAGAATGCTAACTAACACACATTGATTTTTTCCTAACTGAAATGTGACCCAACTTTAGCACAAAAGAGTAAAGAACGATTATAGTATAGTGAGGTCACATGACCCTTAGGGGCATGCTGCTGGAACTCAGGAATGCTGTGAAATCAGAAAGTGGATTACCAGCAGCTATTCTTTTCTCTCCATTCTTTTCTGTCAGTGTGAATCACGTTTCTTTCTATCTGTGGAACCCTTTCTCCAATTTTCTAATCCATAAAGATTAATATGGTGGGTGAAGGCAATGAATGCAGTGCAACTCTGACCTTCCAAAGAATGACTAAATTTATTCAGCTTCCCAAAGAAGAAAACTGGTGGGAGAAGAGGACATGTGGGCTCAGTCTTGAGCCACGGAACTTGAGATGGTGTCATGTGGAATCATGTGGATGAGTCATGTTTGAAATAATTCTTTAAACAAATAAAACACACCTAGTGCCTTTCCAGGCTGGGGAAAGGACCTAGCTTCAAACACCTGGAACAGAGCTGAGTTCCAATTTCAACCAAGGTATTTCCTGTCTTAGTGATATGTTTTTTTCTTCAGTCTAACCATAAACGAATTAAAGGCTACATTGCTGAGCTCAAGAATCTTGGGAAATACAAAAGTCACTCTTTGAAAGTTAACTCTCACCATCATGGGGGGATGGTGATACCATCTACACATGAAATCACACAATTTCACATTGTATAAGATGTGTTCCTTCAACGAGATCTGGTTATTTTCCTTACCCAAACCCCCATTCCAAGTCCTTTTCCGTCCTGATTGGAAGGTACTCTCTGTGCTCTACTTTTCCATTCCTGTGGCAGCTTCCTGTGTGCCTTTACCTGGTCTCCAGCTGTCCCAGCATTTGTCTGTTTGTGCAGAGCACTGGAGTGTGCGGGAACTTACATCCCCCTATGACTATCTATCCAAAGACCGCTGGGTATGTTTCTCAGGCTCCCTTGACCAGATGGGGACTGGTGTAAGGTGACTTATAAATACTCAGCATCCCCTGTGGGATTGAGCCAAAGCCCCTATGTCTATGGGTGCTTGATTTATGCCTCACAGCTGAGTGGCTTCCTTATCCTCTGTATCACTTTCTTTACTTATCTCTGACTCTCCTTTGGGACACTAGCTACAGAATTACATTTATATGAATTTTATTTCAGGATCTACATTTAGTAATCCCAACTTTAGATACATGACAATTCATTATAATTAATCTGAAAGGAAGTGTTGTGGGATATTTGTACACTGTGTGAAAATATATTGTTGTGATTGATGTAATAAAAAGTTGAATGGCTAATAGCTAGGCAGGAGATATAGGTGGGACTTCTGAGCAGAGAGAAGAAGGAGGATCTAAGCACAAGGAGATGCCAGGACACAGAGAAGAACAGGAGGTGCATGATGGAGGAGAAGTAGTGTCACGTAATAGAACATAGATTTATATAAATGGGTAATTTAAGCTATAACAGCTAGTTTGGAACAATAGACCAAACTTTCATTATTAATAAGATGTCTCTGTGTCTTTATTTGGGAGCTGGCTGGTGGGACAGAAGAAGACTTATTACATTTGGCCCTCCAGTGAATGGCACGACCAGACAGACAGAGAAATCATGCCAGCCAGCACTGCCAGAGCTGGGGTAGTATATGTGGATCTTGCTCATACCCACCTGCATGAAGCTAGTCTCTTAGAGAACTGAGGTAGGGCAGAGTCAGCAGCCAGAGACAAGCAGAGGAGAGCCTAGCCACCACCTAGCAGTTTAAATTTTGGTTCATGCAGTCAGAGAATGATGCTAGCACTTAGCAAAGTCAGGTCCGTGCTGAAAAAAACTCTAAATAGGCACAAAATGCTTAAAAAATATGCTTAAATGCAAAAAAAACCAAAGAATATGGGTATAGACAGTCATAGTAAAAAATAAATAGTTTAAAAATAATAAAATCCTTAAACAAAGAGTAAAGTAATAAAAAATGAGCCACATATACATGGGAAATACACAGGGTGCCTAGATCCTGTATGATGCTGTGTTGGGTCTGAATTTTTGACTGCTGATGAGTGAATGGCAGCTGCTGAGGGACATTGGATTATGAAAGGGACTGCTGAATTAAACCAGCTTATATATTTTATGAATGTCTTAACTTCAAAATAGAAGTCAAAAAGTATGTTGCATTAGAGGAGAAGCTATGCTTTTGTTTCCATAGGAAATAAAAAAGTTATGATTCTCTTCAAAATTAATGAAGATCAGATTTGATTGGGGAGGACCTCCTTAAAAACCTTTACTACAGACATAAAAAAGGAAACCAAGAAAGGCTACAGGACTACTATGCATATGCTGATCCCTCTACTGTGGGAACAGCTCTGAGACCAGATGAAACATGATAAACCTTCTTGGCTACAGAGTCCTCATGACTTATTATTACATGCCATCTTTTCATATGACATAGATAGTGATTTGGTTATATAGTCCAAAGAATTTTACAAAGTTAACATATGCCTCTTACCTGCTCAAACATAAAACAAGAAATCTTTAGCTGGTTTGTGCATACTGTACATTCCATACTTGTGTTAATGAAGATATATATGTTAGTTTTAAAAGTTCATGTGTTTTCAGAAAAAAAAAGGACCAGACACCAATAAAGACTAGTAGCCCAGGTGATCCAGCCTCTTGGAATGCCTCTGTTGCAATTACTTCAAATTCTAGATCCAAAACAACTTCAAAGCTGCTAGCTGAGATGGCCCAGCCCCACAGACTACCTAGCCATAACTTCAGATAAACCTTGCATTTTCCCATCACACTGATATTGGACAACAGGCAGCTCTCACAGGACTTGACCATTTCCCCAATTTTCTTAGGGTCCCCTAAAGATCCAGTACCCCCAGACAACAGGAAGCGATCTAAAGAACATGATGCCCACATTCCCAAGAGGTGGGGTGGGTGTTTTTTGATCATTCAGTGGGTTATGGATATTTGTCATCATTTAGAGGAGTTGGTTACTAGTTTTTATTGGTCATGCTCAGGAAAAAGCCTGGAAAAAATGGAGATTAGATTTAGGGATCTTTTTCTGAAAGGGGAGAGGGATATAGTATAGAAATTATGGGATAAGAGGGTAGATTGTTGAGTCTACTTTTGAACAATAACTAGTCTCAAATATTTTACATTCGTATGGATTTTTGTATATTGGTACAAATTTAAGGTTATTTTTCTTACTGTGTATATATGTTTCTACTCTTGTTTAAGGGATTGTACCTATACAGCTCATTTAAAAATGTAATGTAAAGTTTTAGTCCTTGAAAGCTATTTAGGATAATAAAAAAAACAGGTTAGTAGTTAGTCATCTATAACAATCAGATTTATAGTCATTTTAGGTATGCTTGCAAGGTCAAACAGAGATACATTTTAAATAGAGAGACTGTCTTCAAATACTTCAAAGACTTAGAGAATATGGCATTTAAATTGTTTTAATAACATAAGGCTTTTCATGACAGTGAGACATGTCTGCTCCTGGCAGCACCAATTTACTTCAAAAAAGAATGATGGGCATCAAGGAACCTCCATATGAAATTTGCTTTCTTTTTGGCAGAGTTAGCCACTGGGCAAAAAATTGCCCCTGCCTCAATTGCTGACAGCATGCTCTTCCAATTGGACACAAAAAAAGATGACTGCCTAATTTTGCCAAGACAAGATAGGACAATCCTTCAAAATTCCTGCTTCACAGAAAAATCTGTCAGATATTCTATGCCTGTAGGCCAAAGATAGTGCAGAGGAACCTTGGGTGACCAGATCTCCAGCTGTTTCTGTCATTTCTATAGTTTTGGAGGTTGTTTGCTCTGAACTTCCTGTTTCCTTAGGTAATATTATGTTTTTCTTGGATTTCTGATGGGGATTGAAGACTAGATAGTATACATTTTTCCTAGTTACCAAATTCAGGAAAAAACTTACATAAGAGATATAAAGTTTATAAGGCTGAGCAACATAAAAGCTTAAGTTGTTTATCTAAGAAGATGTTTTTAAGTCTAAAAAGATATTTTTAGGATGGTATTATAAATTATAATAGAAAATGTAGAAAATGGTTTAGGTGTAAAAGTTTGGATTCATTAAGGTAGGATAGATAATAAAGTATTTTTGCTGAAATTTCCAAATAAAAATGGACTGGACATTGTAAATGTAATTCTTACCTGATAATTGTTCTTATTGTATATAGTTTTACTATGTTAGAGTTAAAACCTTTCCTTTTTAGTTAGACAAAAATGGGGAAATGTTGTGGGATATTTTTACACTGTGTGAAAATGTATCACTGTGATTGGTGTAATAAAAAGCTGAGTGGCCAATAGCTAGGCAGTAGGCAGGTTGGACTTCTGGACAGAGAGAGGAAGTAAGAAGAGTAATATAGGTATGAGGAGATGCTAGGACATGGAGAAGAAATAGGAAGTGCAAGATGGAAGAGAGATAACACCACATGATAGACTGTAAATTAATATAAATGGATTAATTTAAGTTATAAGAGCTAGTTAGGAACAAACCGAAGCTATAGACCAAGTTTTCATATTTAATAAGAATTCTCTTATTACTGTAGCTCTATAGTAGAGCTTGAGGTCAGGGATCGTGATGGCTCCAGAAGTTGTTTTATTGTACAGGATTCTTTTGGCCATCCTGGGTTTTTTGTTTTTCCATATGAAGTTGAGTATTATTCTTTCCAGGTCTGTGAAGAATTGTGTTGGTATTTTGATAGGGATTGCATTGAATATGTAGGTTGCTTTTGGTAAGATTGCCATTTTTACTATGTTAATCCTGCCTATCCATGAGCATGGGAGATCTTTCCATTTTCTGACATCTTCTTTAATTTCTTTTTTCAGGGACTTAAAGTTCTTGTCATATAGGTCCTTCACTTGCTTAGTTAGAGTTACCCCAAGGTATTTTATATCATTTGTGGCTATTGTAAAGGGTGATGTATCTCTGATTTCCTTCACAGCCTGTTTGTCAATTGTATATAGGAGGGCTACTGATTTTTTTGAGTTGATCTTGTATCCTGCTATGTTGCTGAAGGTGTTTATAAGCTGGATCAGTTCCTTGGTTGAATTTTGGGGGTCACTCATGTATACTATCATGTCATCTGCAAATAGGGAAAGCTTGACTTCTTCCTTTCCAATTTGTATCTCCTTAATCTCCTTATGTTGTCTTATTTCTCTGGCTAGAACTTGAAGTACTATATTGAATAAGTATGGGGAGAGCAGACAGCCTTGCCTTGTTCCAGCTGAATCAAGAACACAGAGGGAGAACAAGGAATAAGAGACCATGATAAATGAAGACCACATGGGAATAGGAAGAAGCAAAGTGCTAGAGAGGTCCCCAGAAATCCACAAAGATATCTCCACAATAGACTACTGGCAATGGTTGAGAGAAAGCCCAAACTGACCTACTCTGGTGATAGGATGGCCAAACACCCTAACTGTCATGCTAGAAATATCATCCAATAACTGAGGGAAGCAGATGCAAAGATCCACGGCCAGGCTCCAGGTGGAGCTCCAGGAGTTCAGTTGGTGAGAAAGAGGAGGGATTGTATGCGCAAGAATTGTTGAGATCAAGGTTGGAAAAAGCACAGGGACAAATAGCCAAATGAATGGAAACACATGAACTATGAACCAAAAGCTGAGGAGCCCCCAACTGGATCAGGCCCTCTGGATAAGTGAGACAGTTGATTTGCTTGATCTGTTTGGGAAGCATCCAGGCAGTAGGACTGGGACCTGTCCTCAGTGCATGAGCTAACTGTCTGGAACCTGGGGCTTAAGCTGGGACACTTGGCTCAGCCTGGGAGGAGGGGACTGGAACTGCCTGGACTGAATCTACCAACTTGAACTCAATCCTCAGGGGAGTCTTTGCCCTGGAGGAGATGACAATGGGGGGTGGGCTGGGGGAAAGGCGAGGGGGGGAGAGGACAGGGGAATCCAAGGCTGATATGTAAAATTAAATTAAATTATAAAATAAAAAAAAATTTAAAAAAAGAATACAAAAAAAAGATTCAAACAGGTATATAAGTTCAAAAAAAAAAAAGAATTCTCTGTGTC